>MJUU01001714.1:0-10396 GCA_002080025.1 Modiolus philippinarum
CCGCCAAAATATGACGTTGCGGGATTATGACGTCCTTACTGTTTGCTTGAAACGTCATAATTTTCTGTTAAAAATGCAACTTCCGGGTACAAATTATGTACCCGGAAGTCCCAAAATTGGATGAGAGTTACAGACCCTATTCTTCAAAGCCAAGTTTTGAATCTTGTATATATAGGACAATATAAATACTGCAAGGGGTTATAAAATATACAAATATAACAGCAGGAAAAACAGGCAATAATTAATTTTCGCTAAGTCAAAATAAAAATGAGTTTTCAAAAGTTGATTTTATTGAAAAACATATTTCTCTCCAAACTTAGACAAGAATCTTATATCCAAGGCAGAAATTGTTTGAGCTCTTGAAGCTGTTGTAAGAGCTATTAATGCTATTAATTTATAAGTTAATTGCATCAAAGATAACTCAGATAAAGGGTATAAAGTAGACAGATACTTTAAAACAGATGAAACATCCCAGGTTATAAGCCTATTTGGTTTGATTGGTCTTATATTAAAATATCCTTTCAATAATTTACTTATCAAAGGTGAATTAGCTGTCCATTTAACACCAAAAAATGGTAACGTTTGAAAAAGCATTGCTTTATGAGTGTTGATAACTGAATATGAAAGATTGCGCCTCATCAAAGATGACAAAAAACATACAACGTCTACTTCAGACGGTCTAAAGATATGGATTTTCCATTGTTCACACCAAATAGTCCATTTTCCCCAACATAGCTGGTATTGTTTATTAGTAGATTTTTCTCCATGAAGAGGTAATAATGAAGGCAACTGGTTCAGAAATTCCCTTTGTAAGTAACGATTTCCTGATACAATGCAGGCGATTAGACACAACCTCTTGTTCAGAGGATGGACTTCTCCGGTATGTGGTTGAGTCAGAAGGTCTTTGTGACGTGGAATTCTAGCAGGAATAGAAATTAAAGATGAAATTAACATGGAGAACCATGTTTGTGTGGGCCAAAAAGGAACAATCAAAGTTGCTCTATTAACTTTGTCCTGTTCAATTTTGTTTAAAACTTTTGCAATGAAACAAAAAGGGGGGAAATAAATGGATCAAAGTTGGTCCAAGGTAATGAAAGGCATCTGTATACTGAGCTTCTGGATCATAAGACCAAGATACAAAATTATCAAAATTATCACTTTAAAATTCAAACGAGAAGCAAACAATTATCAAAGAAGGGATATGGAGTAAATGCAAATGAGACAAAGTCTCTACAAATACATGGTAAATAAGCAATGGAACAACGCTTTTATTGTTGTTCTTCATCTTGAAGTCGCCATGAGGCCTTCAACAATGAGCTTTACTCATACCTCATAGCAAGTTCAAGACGGCCCCCAGCACCGGTCCGAGCGGAATCCACTGCTAACCGTCGAGCAACGCTACATCCATGCTTTTTTATCCTAATGATCCATGGATGCGGGATCGTCAACAAACTTGGGGTTAACTGGCGAAGTGTTCTTACAATCGCTGTCATCCACTGCCCGACAAAAAGACGACAGAAGACGATCACAACATTTAAACAACCACAGGGCAGTCATCGTTTGGAGTCTATGTTTGGAGAGAAAAATGTTTACAAATTCTATCAAAGATTTCTGGTTTCAATGACCATTCGCGAGAGTCTGAAAATTTTCTTGACAAAAAATCTGCATTTGTGTTTAATATACCAGGTAAATATTGAGCAGATAAATATATATTGTGGTTTGTACACCAATTCCATATTTTTACTGCTAGGGTATCCATAGTTTCGTATGTCATTCCTCCCATATTGTTTATATACGATACAGCTGAAGAATTGTCAGATTTAATACCAATATGACATTGTGTGTAATTTGCTGAGAAAAAAGACTTAACAGCAAAGACAATTGCTAATAATTCTAATACATTTATGTGATAAGTGGATTCCAGAGTGCTCCATCTGCCATTTGCATAATTTCCTTCAAAATAAGCACCCCAACCATGATTTGATGCATCAGTCTCAACATGTAAGTCTATGGGTCTTAACCTAATATGTTTTCCGTTCAACTTTTCTACATTGTCTGACCACCATGTAACTTCCGTTATTGACTCGTGTGACAACATAATAGGGGAGTCATAATCTTTATTTAACTGTTGCAAATTTTTTACTTTGTCTCGTTCTAAAGATCTATGATGTAAAGTTGCTACAGTTATGGCATTGAAGGCATGGACACACAGACCAATAAAGGAGGACAACTTTCTAATTGTAACTGTTTTTGATAATAAAATCTCAGAACATAAGGATTTGATTTTATCAATTTTTGCAGTTGTCAAGTAGACTTTGAATTTTACTGTGTCAATAATGACTCCAAAAAACTCCAGTCTTTGTGTTGGAGTAAGAGCAGATTTAGTCTCATTAATTGTAAAACCAAGTTTCTCCATTTCTTGAACAATTAATTGACTTTCTTGTCGACATTTCAATTCATTTTGGTTGGCCATCAAGGAGTCATCGATATAAAAACTACACCTAATGCCATTCTGCCTGAAAGTTGCAAAAATGGCTCGCATAACTTTGGTGAACACTCTTGGTGCTGAAGCTAAACCAAAGGGGAGTACAGAAAAATTGTATAAAGTGTTTTTCCATGAAAAACAGAGATATTTCTGATATTCAGGATGAATTTTGATATGAAAATAAGCATCTTTTAAATCAATTTTGGTCATAAAATCATTTTTCTGAAGCAAATCAAGGGCAAATGATAAATTCTCCTGTTTAAAATGGTTATACTGAACAAATGCATTTAAATATCTCAGATTTATAACAGGTCTACATGTACCATCCTTTTCTGGAACTATGAAGAGTGTTGATATGAACTGATCATCACATGGTTGGACTGTATGTATTGCACCTTTATTGAGCAAAGTTTCTACCTCTTGGGTAACAAGAAGGTCTTGATCATCTGGAAAAGGGATCTCTCTAGGAATATGGCATTGAAAAGGTTTCTCAGTAAATTCGATTTTATACCCAGCAATAGTCTCTAGAATCCACTTATCAGAAGTATAATGTTTCCAATAATCCTGATTTAAGGATCTTACCTTTGTAACCTGTGATTTTGGTTTTAATACTGCCGTCTCTGGGCCTGACCTAGTCTTGGTGGATACTGGAGGGTGTTCATCAATGGCCTTGGTTGGCGAATTATTTGGCCTCGCCCTCTGGGAAAACGCCCTCTGAAGCCCTGTCCACCTCTTCCCCCGATGGCAGGGCCTTTGTAGTTTAAACTACCTGTACCATTAGCAGAATATGTATTGAATTTGCCTGTAGATGGGCCAGAGGTAAAAGTTGGGCCCCCATAACGAGGTGTTTGTCTGAACTTACCAATGGGGTGTCTGGTAGTATCCCCAAACTCTTTAAGTTTAGCCAAGCGGTTGTCCCCAAAGAGTTGATCAGTAATAGGGACATCAGGACTGCATATTTTACTATACCTGTCGTGTATATAGATTCTGAGACTATGGCGTCTTCTTTGGGACAGGAGATAAAAGCTATGACCTATCAAGCTTATAGCATCTGATAAAGAGTTACGGCCCTTAATAGGATCAACAGGTTCCTTAGACTTAGCCATCTGGTCTGCCATATTAATAATTGGAACAAGACCTAAAGATAGAAATTTCTGGATTTCTTGTAAATTGAGATTTTTAGTATGAGCGGAATTGCCTACTGCATTCCATATTTCTTTATTACACTTAGGGGAACAAAGATAATTAACATTGTCAAGTCTTAAGTATTTCTTGTCTATTTCAGCTATGCTGTTCTTGTCTGAGCGTATAGTTAAGGCAGCATTGACTGCCTTAGCAAGACCAGAGCTAATTTTGGGTCCAGTTTTTTCCTCTGTAATTAATTGTGGCATGTCCCATACCTGTTCCTCAGAGACAGTTTCATCAGTCCTACTAGAAGTAGAACTTTGTAGTACATTTCCTTGACAAGGATTGTTATTTACATCAATAGTCTCAGTTTCACTAGGGTTTTCAAAAGCATTTTGAAAGGCTGCTTGTGGATTAGCACCAGAATAAGGGGACTCATCAAGAAAAGTCATATCAAAATTATCAAAGTCATAGTTGGAACTAATAGGAGAGTTTGGGGGGATATCTACATATGGGTAATAGTTATCCTCTGGCACCTCAACCACCTCATCAGGAGGGGGGCCAACAGTAGCACTAGTACGATAAGTAGACACAGGAGGACCAGTGGAAACAGTTGGACGAGAAATGCGAGCAGATGAATTGATTTGTTTTTGGTTTGTTTGCATGTTTTGTACAATTCCTGCCAGAGAAGCAACTGAATTGGCCAAAGAATAAATCCCCAATTGGGATTTAAGATTTTCAATGTTGCCATTAGGAGCATTGTTTACATTAGGATTCTTTTTAGTGGAATTTTTTCTAAAAACTTTACTTTTTCCCACTTTCTGGTTTTGGGCTTTGCGCTTGAGAGTGGTACCCCTTATAATCCTGGTTTTATTGGAGGGAAGGCCCTCATCTTGAGCACTGGGCACAGAGTTCGACCTAGTCGATACTCCATCTTTAGTAGTACAAACTTTTTGTGTTTTGTCATGGAATAGATAATGCATAAAATTATCTTCATAGTGTGAATTGCAAGACAAAATATCTTCATGCTCTGGCATTTTATTTCCAGTCATAATGAATTATCTCCGTGTACAACCACGTGTAACACGTAATTCAATTCTAACAACTCGTGTTAAATTTACATCACAACAGGTGAATTCACAAAAAAGAAAGCTTTCTTTAATAGCAAATTATAGAAAAAGACGACTTTCACAGTCAGTTAAGAAGATTATAAACTCACGGCCATTTCAGTCGACCGTAAATGAAATAAAGAAGTGAAATTTACAACACTGTAAACAAACCCGGTTTGAAACCGAAAGTAGGCAAAAATCACATATTAGAAAATAACATCGTAATGTCCAAAATTCCAAAAGGAAAAAAGTATATCCAAAATTCAAAGAACTTCGTTCTTAAGTAAAAGTGTACGCACACCTTGCCGTCTCAAAATAAAATAATGGCTGGTACAACGTGGGTTTCCGGTATTTATACCAAATGTCAGTGATACGGGGTCATGAATTTGACCTCTTTGAAATGAGATCGATACGCATATCATGCTGGTCAGCGCAAAATAAAATGCTATATAATACCCTTGCAGAGACGAGGGCGAATGTAAAAGAATACCACGTAATAATCTAAAAAGAATGGCAGTTCATCAAATTTAATTTACTAGGTTTTTCGTATTTATGCTTACTTTTGTTAAAGATTTTTTATCCTTTGACAAATGTGAATTTTGTCTCTGGTAATTCAAAAGACGATATCACAAAACTTAGCACAATATTGTTAATCATTTTATAGAGGATTGTGAAAGATCTAAATTTCCACATCAAATAAAATTTGATTACTAACTGCGTTATTGATTTTCCATAATTTGATTCTAGTAAGTGACGTCATACATTGTAGTACACGTTGTGAAAGTTGTTGTTGGGTAAGTCTCTTGGTAAAGTAAGTACGAACCGAACCGTCAATCAAAAGAATGAACAATCCATGGACAACGACAACATCGGAAACACTAAGAAACAAGGACACCGCTTAAGTATGGGACAAAAAAAGAAAAATGAAGACACACATACAGATGAACAACACGGAACCATAAAAACCATGGGTGAGATCAGGTGTACCGGTAGAGTAAGCATCTCCTGCTTCTTATAAGACACCCGACGTGTTGAACATGTCAAATTCGGTAGTAAAGTCACATCCGATAGAGGAAAAACAAGCTTCAGTTGCAGAGGGAAAGATCTGTTGTCATCTGGAAAACAGATATCCCATAGCGACCCACAAGATCCTGATGTCGACCGTAAAACTTCTGTAGTGATGACTTTAAGTTTTTGGTAACGTACCCTTGCTCAAGTAGTCTATTTGTAAGCAACTGAGCCCTATCAAGGAAGTCACTGTAACGAACACAAGCCCTTGAGTAGCGAATGAGTTGTGAGATGTAAACTCCATATGTTGGTGCTTTTGAAATGTTGCTACACAGAAAAGGGAAGTTGACTTTTGGAAAAGTGAAGTCATCGCGTTTGTCATACAGGCTAGTTTGTAAGGTACCTCTGTTGTCAATTTCAAGATAAAGGTCAAGGAACAAAGCCGATGTGGAAGTATCTGTTGTATCGTTAATTTCAAGCTCTTTTGGATAAGTAATATGAAGAAAATCACCAAAGCGAGGGTTGTTCAGTGATAAAATATCATCTATATAACGGAAGCTGCAATTAAAGGACTGGGCAAGTTTTTTTTGAAGAAGCCCTTCAATGAATTCAGCCTCATAAGAATGGGGAAACAGATCGGCTAAAAGAGGTGCACAGTTTGTGCTTATTGGAATTCCAATGGTCGGTTGAAAAACAAGTCCTCCAAACTGGTAAATTGTACCAAAATTAACTATTCTCAAATTCTGATTATCAAAAATATTCAATTTATGATCGGACACAACACGATAAATTAATAGAAAAATATGAAAGTATATGAAGTGAATGTTCATGTGACAAAAACGCACACGATACATAGAAAACTCAAGTAAATCACGGACAGGGCTTTTACCCCCGTCTACATCTTGATGTAAGCATGCATGCGTAAATTAATATGTTATTAAATTATAAATTTTTCTGATTATTTCTATTATAAATGTTTCTAAAGCTATTATGAACATTATGAGATACCCTCCCTTTTATATTATTTCTACAGATTGATCGACAATAACAGAATAACAAAACTTCCAAGTGGACTGTTCGACACTTTGTCAAAACTTACACTACTGTAAGTATTTTACAACAATGTATATTCCGTTTGATGTAAACTTGTTCAGATAATTGGCAGACATAGCCAAAAAAGAGTCGATATCCAAAAGAAATTTGTCTTGAAGTAAGTGAGAACCGAACCGTCAGCCTGAAAAGAACAATCCAAGGACAATAAAACGTCGGGAAAACGAAGAAACGAAGACATAACATGAACACGGCACATATACGAAAATGAACAACACGGACCCAATAAAAATCATGGGTGAGATCAGCTGCACCGGTAGAGTAAGCATCTCCTGCTTGAACATGTCAACTCTGGTAGTAAAGTCAAATCCGGTAGAGGAAAATCAAACTTTAGTGGCAAAGAGAAAGATCTGTTGTCATAGCGGTAAAACAAGATCGTGATGTCGACCGTAAAACTTCTGTAGTGATGACCTCAGGTTATGGGCAACATACCCTTGCTTAAGTAGCCTATTTGTAAGCAAATAACTAAATGCCGAAGTTCCTGTGAATTTAATTTCTGCATATGCGCATTTCGACAACTTATGTCTCTTCAGTGCAGATAAAATCTAAACCTTTGGAAGACCATAAACTCAGAGATATGTAAAAACTGATAGAGAACAAATAACCAATATGATCTAAATATAAAGCCAAATTAGCTAAGGACAGAGCTTTGCATGAGGGAGATACTCCTTAGTTTTCAACAAAATTTACAAAAATTTAGATATTGTAAGATTCCAAATATAATCGGCTTTCGGGTCAGCACCGAAGTACTGACTACTGGGCTGGTGAATACCTTCGGNACAGTAAAAGTGCTCAAAAAGGAAAATAACTTTGATAAAAATTAAATAAGATAGAGATATAGTAGTGAAAAAAGTAAATATTTACACAAAGGGTTAAGAAAAGTGGAAAAATGATAGAATAAAACTCGAATCTTGTGGGAAGAGAGAATTCACCCTAAAACAACAATAGCAGTCTCCCCTTCTCAACAATTAACGCAGACGTGATAGAAATACTGCCAGAACAAGCCACTGCTGATTTCAATTTTATAAAGACCACTCCCTTGAAGTTTGGAACAAGAAAATATGAGAAATATCAACTCATTTATTTAGTCAACGCCATCCAAAATATATCTTTATGCAGCATAATAGGTCATTCCGGTCAAAACGGTGGCCAATTGAAAATACAAACTACTTCCGGTCCCGCATGCGCGCTCCTTTATCTCTCTATAGGACTCCTGTGGGGTCATGTGTCGAACTATCATACAATATTCCACAAAATTTTAATTTGTAGATGAAATTTTTGTATTTATGATTAACAGTAGGTAAGAAAGTATCCTCTTCCGGTTTGACATGTGTAACCTACAACTTCCTGTTCTAGTCAAGTGAAGACTGTATACAGTCATATGACTATTTTAGTTTGGTATTTGTGCTACAAGCACAGCCAGTGACATAACTTCCGGTTTTTGTTCTAGTGACGGCAAAATTTTTTCAGGGGAGGAGTGCAATGTTGTCAACTTTGAATGCTTGTAGTTCTCTTAAAAGCCTGGTTTGCTATGCTGATTTTTTATATTTTAAAGATATCGTATAAAGGTATATATTTAAGTAAAAAAATGAAATTTTGAATTCGGAAGTTTTTCTGAATTTCACTTTTTATGACCCTCCAGGGGGCAAAAAGTGATAAAAATCCAACCTCAATGTGCACATAATTGGGAATTTTAGCAAAAATAATTGACAGAAGTGAATGTATTTTTAAAAATACCTTTAAAACTACAAAGACTTATAATCCAAACACTCTTTTTACAAAAAACAATATACAATTGGTTTTTTATATGGTCAAAAGGGGGGTAAATGGGAATTCGGACCATTATTCAGGGGGAGGTAACTTTGACCCCATTTATCTCAGAAAAACGCCCGGAAAGGTGGTCCAATATTAATACCAAAGAAAGGGTATATATTCAACAGTAATATATTTAAAAAATAGCCATTTTGAATTCGGAATTATTTTTGGGGTCAGGTGTCCTCACTTACCTTAAATATTGTCTCCAATAATAGACCCCTTTCCACTTTCCCTTATTGTCGACAATATTCTTTCGTATCAAAAACAAAACCTTTTTATTCTATATATCTTCAGCTGAAGAAAAATTGGTTTAAATATTAACCTGGAACTGAATACCACGACAACAATGTTGTACGATTCATGTATAAAATGAGACAAAAAACTGAAAATTAAGAAAGATACTTACCGTTTATTCTTGCCTTCAATATGACCATTCACCGACAAGGGACGCATTAACGATCCAAGAACGACTATCTGTAAAGATATTCCACCCAAAAAAATAAATGCTCCTAAGAAGTCATACTGGTTGAATAGGAAAGCTGTCAGAAGAGTCAATGCAAAACCACCAATTCCACAACCAGAGGCTGCAATTCCAGTTGCTAACCCTTGCTTCTTTTTAAAATAAACACCAACCATAACTATTGCTGGACAATAGGCTAATGATCGTCCAATTCCTGGAACAAAATAACTTTTCCACTATCTAGTAAGGTTACAAAACACCAACAGCAGAAATTGTTAAATTCTATTCATATGATATTTATGTATTACCATGTACATCTGGTCATTTTTTACTTCCTTAAATACTCGCGCAAGTATTAAATTTTTAACGACATCGATTGACATCTAACTGTCATGTGGATAGACAGTCGTTTCGAAATTTGTCAATTCTAAAAACTTAGATTGTTCTATAATATCCATATACATGCGTTGTGTTGAGATTTTGGTTATTTCTACAGCATTACATCAGTAGGATGAGAAAAATACCGTTGTTAGGTTCCATGTTCTATTCCATTTCCGACTTTAATTTAGCTTGTCCATGCACACTTACCTCATACCTCTACTTTTATACTTTTGTCTACTTATTGTTAACAATATAGGATATATGCATTGCAATAATTGTCTGAGAAGAAGTAAAGGAACTGTAAATTCACAACACAAGTGATAAAAATATAGAAATACCTCCTAAAATCCCGAATGTAAAAAATGCATAGTTGATATTTGTAGTTATTCCTGTAAAAATCATGGATGCTGCCAGTATTGTACCACTGATAATTATAACAATCCTTTCTGTATAATTATTGCATAAGCAGCTTGCTACAGGGCCTATAAAACAAGAAAATGTTTCAAGTAAGTTTCATATTTCCCCCTTTTTACTGCATATAAAACTACACTGACATAATAAATAGGGACTTACATGTCAAATAGTTAAATATCGATAGAAAGGACTAGCATTGTCAAACGAATTCAGGCAAACAACACAAAAATTCAGCACCCACTTATTCCAAAAACGTGTTATGTCCAATATAATTATTATGCAAAATACATTTAAATGATTGTTGCTATAGATGACTTCCCATATTAAGTCGGGTAAGTGAGAACCGAACCGTCAGTCTGAAAAGAACAATCCGAGGACACTGGCAACGTCGGAAAAACGAAGAAACGAAGACATAACACGAGCACGGCACAGAAAAGAAAATGAAGACACGCACATATACAAAAATGAACAACACGGACCCAATAAAAA
>MJUU01001714.1:32720-51985 GCA_002080025.1 Modiolus philippinarum
GGATCGAACGGACTATTTAATATACAGAAAGATATGTGCCGAACCCGATATAACAACTGAGCAAGAAAGGATCGAACGGACTATTTAATATGCAGAAAGATATGTGCCGAACCCGATATAACAACTGAGCAAGAAAGGATCGAAGGGACTATTTAATATTTAAAAAGATATGTGCCGGACCGATATAACAACTGAGCAAGAACGGATCGAACGGACTATTTAATATACAGAAAGATTTGTGCCGAACCCGATATAACAACTGAGCAAGAAAGGACGAACGGACTATTTAATATACAGAAAGATATGTGCCGAACCCGATATAACAACTGAGCAAGAAGGGATCGAACGGACTATTTGATATACAGAAAGATATGTGCCGAACCCGATATAACAACTGAGCAAGAAAGGATCGAACGGACTATTTGATATGCAGAAAGATATGTGCCGAACCCGATATAACAACTGAGCAAGAAAGGATCGAACGGACTATTTGATATGCAGAAAGATATGTGCCAAACCAAAAGAAAACGTAAATTCATTTCAAACATTTTAACATATGAGACATAAGTTGTCAAAATGCGCATATGCAGAAAATAAATTGGCAGTAACTTCGGTATTTTGATATTTAAACGTTTTTATGTTGTACGTTTGATAAATCGATTATTGTAATGCAACATTTATATAACGAAAGTTTTGATTGGTCAGAACTGACCGTCAATTCCACCATCTACGCACCTGGGACATGTTAGGTAACCTGTTTAGTCTGGTTCCTTGTATGGTTACAAATATACACAAGTTAAAAATAGAACATGAAATCGATTAANATCGAACGGACTATTTGATATGCAGAAAGATATGTGCCGAACCCGATATAACAACTGAGCAAGAAAGGACGAACGGACTATTTAATATATAGAAAGATATGTGCCAAACCAAAAGAAAACGTAAATTCATTTCAAACATTTTAACATATGAGACATAAGTTGTCAAAATGCGCATATGCAGAAAATAAATTGGCAGTAACTTCGGTATTTTGATATTTAAACGTTTTTATGTTGTACGTTTGATAAATCGATTAGTAACAGTTTCTTTCAAAGGATGAGAATAAGGGAATTTTGGAGCAGAGGATTATTTTTAAGCCCAGGGATGTATATGTTAACCCAGGGATGTATATGTTAACCCAGGGATATATATGTTTACCAATTATTTCATGAATAAAAGGTTTGGACCTTAGGTTACATTTTATATTTAAGTTAGGGGTATAAATAAAAATCGTAAGTGTTATAAAATTGTAACAGATCTTGAAAAAGACTGCACAGTCGAAAATTTGTTCACCTTAAGTGACGCACACATAGGTTGCACTGTTTAAGCTCTATCCTTCCTAAGCTTAATTCCATTATTTTTCATGGTGTTTGATTATTTTTGTATGCTACACTGGTCTTAAACTAAATTCAAATAAAAAAAATGTATACATACTTTTTGCAGCAGACATATCCAATTGCTCCAAATAAGAATATACCTGCAAAGATATCAAGCTCAATGGATAGATATTTTCACATAACATACACAAATTAAGAACGGTATCTGATAAAGCCTAAGTTAAAATTCAACGATAGTCAGAAAAGAAAAAAGCATGCTCAGTTCTTTACAAATTTAGATCATGAGAAAAACACGACAAAGTTGGTTATCAAGGAAAGTGCTTATCTATTACACGCCTGTAAAATGTGACAGAAAGGAGATATTTCATGGTGTGAAAAAAAATGGAAACTAATTTGACAAATTCTTAAGTACAGACCACATCGGCGAACGAATACCGAAACAAAAGGGGGAAAGTGGGAAATTCTTAAATAAAAGGAGAAGAGAAACACAGCAATTTAGATGTCACACTTATTGATGTTTTTGGTAAATTTTATTTTCTTGTGACTGTTGTAAGTCACCGCTGGCATTATGCGTTGACATTAAAGGCATATATTACCGCAATCAATGCAGTTGGATTGAATAACAATAAGCATTAATCACATTGAATTCAAGTTATTGGATTTCAATGCTCTTTCTATTCTTCAAAATATTTTTCATAGATTTACCTCACTTTATTGGGGTTGTGATGTATAATTGTTGTATATTGTATAGGAACATAAAAACTAATTTGTAAATTCCTTGTTCACCGCATTTCTTATGGATTGAAACCGTATTTTGTATAGTATTTAGTAATGAATTACAGAACAAAGATGCTATGATCACAGGTGATTTTTTTATTTTACTACTTTTTGGAAAGAAGTGGCATGCATGGGAGAGTTTTTAAAGCAGATTAAAACTACAAAAATCAATTCCATTGCAACTATAATTCTTGTCTTACCAACCAAAAACCAAAAATACAAACAAAAGAGGAGAAACGGACGAGGCATGGACAAGTTTTGGGCTTTACAACGAGCAGGAAAAGTAGTATAAAATGGGAGAGCTAATGCCGCACTCCCACGCGGGACGTGCGGCGAAGCCGCACCAGCCCGTATGAACTTCAAATGCCACACTCCCATGAACCACTGCATGTATGAACTCCCACGTGGCACTGNTTAAAACTACAAAAATCAATTCCATTGCAACTATAATTCTTGTCTTACCAACCAAAAACCAAAAATACAAACAAAAGAGGAGAAACGGACGAGGCATGGACAAGTTTTGGGCTTTACAAAGAGCAGGAAATGCTGATTTTTTCTTCTTTCTTTTAAAACATACGAGATCTGAGGGAAGACTTAAAAGAAAAAATATTGTGTAAATAAACGTACCTTAAAATCGACTGAAATCAGAAGAAAATCCACTTGAAATGCCACTGGTTGCAGGAGGTTTGGCGAGCCATAAAACCGGTTTAAACAACCATTTCTTTTGAAAGTCCTGTATCAAGTCAGGAACATTGTAGTATACCCTTTGCCGGTGGTATTTTTTTTTTTTTTGGCCTTTGATTTCGGGCACCTGACAATTCTGTTGATACCATTACCCGTTTGTTTGTTTGTTTTTTTTTTTTTTTTTTAATTTCTTTACTATGTTTGATTGGTACTAAACCACAAACATATTAGATTGAAACTATTTCAACATAAAATATTACATTAAATAAAGGACATTAGTTTGACTTACACATGAATATTACGCCAATAACAAGCCCTGCTATTTGTAGTGATTTTGAAGTTGTCTCTTCTTTACTTACTGCTGGTGCCACCGTTGGTTTTAAGGAACCTAAACAGAACCATGAGTTATATATAAATTGTATTTTCCTTAACAAAATCTCTGCATGAATTTACCAATGACATGTAAAGGCAGTTATAACGACAAATTATAGTAATTCAAATATACCTACAGTGTATCTTACCTAACTTAGTATTTAAAGCAATAACTATGAAAAACATACGGAAGCGTATTGATGCCACAAGAAGAAAAAAAAATATCTCATAATTATGAGATATTAACTCATAATTATGAGATATTTTTTTTCTTCATGTGGCATCAATACGCTTCCGTAAAAAACAGAATCAATCCTTCTTTTTCTATTCCCTATATTCTATTTTGGATTTAAGTGGTAGTGAAGTGAAAATAATACGCCGTTAAACATTCTAGAATTTTTCACGGCTTTCGTAACTGATCTCAGGTATTTGTTGATTATGAAAAGCCATTTTCATGGTCAGATCATTGTTTTCATGAAATTTGCCATCTTCAAGTTGTTTACATTGCAAGCTTAAATACAATATTTGCTTCACAATTCATAGATAAAGCAATGTTATTACTACTACCTGTAAAATAGTTTTATATGTTATATAAAAATGTGCAGATTATTTACAGAAAAGGCCATAAAATTTGTCATCATGCAGGATCTCATATTTCCATACACTTTTTCTTCTATTTTATCTATAACAGTTTTACATCAATGAGTGACATGATATAGATAATGGGTTCCTTAAGAGTAATAAAATAAGTGTGTGGTCGAACATTTAAGTTTAAATGGAACTGTTTTAACCAGAAACTTTGACAATAAATCTATCCTATCATTGTCTTATCGTTTGTACTTTATAGGGAGGAATAATTACAGCTCCTATAATTTTTTACCAGATGTAATGTTATTAGTACTTCTGCTCAAAATCCGAAGGCTCATGGAAACACATCAAAGTTGAATTATGAAATAATCAGCCATGTTTTAACAAAGTTCTTTCTGAAAGAAAGTTGTTGATTTTATAATATTATGTCACTGATATGTCACCCAGTATGCCATTCTTAAATTTATGACTAGAAAACTCTGATTGTATTAATAACAAAAATGCCGAGAAAGATCAACTTACAATTTGGAAATAAATGATCAATAAAAATATTTTTTTTCTTGTCGACTTTTGACATACTAAATAAGACGCCTCCTTTAATTTCTGTTGTAACCTTATTCTCAATTTCTTTGTGATACAATTACAAAGAGTTTCTAAATCTGTTATACGAAACTTACATAAGACATGTGGATGCAAGTAGCCGTACTGAGACCAGGCTCCTGGGCCCTCCTTCAATGCACAAAACACTGGTCTGGAATTTTCGTTATTACAGTCAAGATTCTGTATGACAAGATATTTGCCATCTTCTGATGTTTTGTAGGTAGATGTGGTGGAATAAAGCCATGAAATATTAAATGTAGGCATATAGTATGGTGGTCCAGCTGACTTAGAGTTGGTTTCACAGGACAAGTTAGCTGTCATATATTGTCCTGAAAATGTTACTTTTACATCTGATATCGAAGGCTTGGTAACTGGACCTGTAAGACAGAGATGTGATGCGATTACACCAGCAAAACAACCAACAAAAGGAAATTTTTTAAATTAAAGGCACAAAAATATAGTAATTGATGAATAAATAAATAACTTAAATGGAGGGAAAACAAACAATTAAATTCGATACTAAATATTGGTTATATCTAAATTATATCATTTTTATCAGTTACGTAAACTTTTAATTCTGAATTCTGATGGACTTCATAAATGTTTTGATGCTTTTTCCGCGTATAATCGTTTTAAAGTGTGGTTAAGAGAGATTGTAATGAAAATCGAAAGTTTGCTAAAGGAGCCAAAAGGTATGTTGCAGGTATGATGCTTTATGATTTATTCTCAATTTTTATCCCCGCACTTTCCGGGGATATTATTTTCGCCTCCGTCTGTCCGTCTGTGGGAAACGATGTGACGCGAACTACTCTTACATTTTTGGAATTAGGGTTTTAATTTTGTTATAGAATTGTTGCACATATGCTGCAGATGCGCAATAAGCTTTCGGATCTTTGAAATTGGTGTCCATGCAAACAAGAGGCCCCAAAATGTCAATTTTGACACATGTTGCATGTGATGCGAACTCCTCCTACAGTTTTGGACTTAGAGATAAGTTTTTGTTGTAGAATTGTTGCACATAGTCTGCAGATGCGCAATTAGCTCTCGGATTTTTTATCTATATCTTGGTGCAAACAAGAGGCTACAAGATGTCAATTTTGACAAAGACCCAAGAGGCCCCAAGATGTCGATTTTGACACATGTAGCATGTGACGCGAACTCCTCCAACAGTTTTGGATATAGGGTTAAGTTTTTGTTGTAGAATTGTTGCACATAGTCTGCACATGCGCAATAAGCTTTCGGATTGTTTATCTTTATCTTGGTGCAAAGAAGAGTCTACAAGATGTCAATTTTGACAAAGACCCAAAGATATTGATTTTGACACATGCGGCATGTGACACAAACTCCTCCTACATTTTTGGATTTAGTGATTAAATCTTTTTTGCAGAATTGTTGCATATAGTCTGTAGATATGCACTAAGCTTTTGGAGTTTTTGGTTCCGTTTCCACTTTTGGTAAATTTCCTGAAATTGTCAAAGACACCTATTTTTTGAAATTTTTGCATATTATCTTATATTCTGACAAGTGATTGGTAAAAACAAAATTCTGAAAGGATTCTGAAAGATGGTTCTAATTTTGGTAAATTTCCTGAAAGTTTCAAAGACCACTTATTTTTTGGAATTCTACCTGGCAACAGTACATAAAATGTTTGTGTACTTTAGGACAAACATTTTCATCAATTGGATTTCTAAAATATTTGATTCCAATTTTGGTAAATTTCCTGAAAGTCTCAAGGACCACTTCTTTTTTCTTTTGAAATCTACCTAGTAACTGTACGTAAAAACAAAATTCTGAAAGGATTCTGAAAGATGGTTCTAATTTTGGTAAATTTCTTGAAAGTTTCAAAGACCACTTACTTTTTGGAATTCTACCTGGCAGCAGTACATAAAATGTTTGTGTACTTTAGGACAAACATTTTCATCAATTGGATTTCTAAAATATTTGATTCACATTTTGGTAAATTTCCTGAAAGTCTCAAAGACCACTTCTTTTTTTTTAAATCTACCTAGTAACTGTACGTAAAAACAAAATTCTGAAAGGATTCTGAAAGATGGTTCTAATTTTGGTAAATTTCCTGAAAGTTTCAAAGACCACTTACTTTTTGGAATTCTACCTGGCAGCAGTACATAAAATGTTTGTGTATTTTAGGACAAATATTTTCATCAGTTGGATTTCTAAAAATATTTGATTCTAAATTTGGTAAATTTCCTGAAAGTCTCAAAGACCACTAATTTTTTAGAATTCTACCTAGCAACCAGGCGTAAATTGTTTGTGTAGTATAGTTTATAGAGTTTAGGACAAACATTTTCATCAACTGAATTTCAAAAATGCTTGATACCAATATTGGTAAATTTCCTGAAAGTCTCAAAGACCACTTATTTTTTGGAATTCTACCTAGCAACTGTACTTAAAATGCTTGTGTAGTTTAGGACAAACATTTTTATCAATTGGATTTCAAAAATATTTGATTCCAATTTTGGTAAATTTCCTGAAAGCCTCAAAGACCCCTTATTTTTTGGAATTCTACTTAGCAACCATATATCTTAGAATTCTTTTAGTAAAAATCACAACTATCAATAGTTTGATTGAAAAAACTGATGCCCAGGCTGTATAACAACCGTTTTCTGTGTCAAACAGGGAGTGTGGGGATAGCTGTCGTTTCCGACAACATCTTGTTTTTATTTGAACTTATACTGAACTAGGTACACAAATATAATTATGTTTCTCTTTTCTTCATTTTTGTTTTTCCCGTTGTATTTTACATCAAAATTTTAAGGTCCTGTTTTGCATAACTTTTGCCACATACTTTTAGCATTAACAGTGCATTTCACAAAACATTTACATCGGATGGTAAAATAAACGACATAACAATAACCTACCCATTACGATTAATGTCAGTGCCTCTCGTCGATTGTTATTTCCGGAAATGCAAATATATGTTCCATTGTCATTTGTAGAAACATTCCTTATTGTAACTTTAACTTCACTTGATATAGGACCATAAAGGATTGTTACAGAATAGTGTTGACTAGATTGGGTTAATGGTCTACCTCCTGGCAGAATGATGCTATAATAATTTCCTTTTATTTTCCACGTTAGTGTGACGTTACTGTGGACGTCAACGTACTGATATCCTTTGTCTTGGGTAACGACTGTAAAGATCAAATACATTTCTTAACAATATATCAATTTAATGAAAAATAACTAATGCTTTAATACAAATTTTACTTTAAAATACATATACAAGTCAGGACTATTACGGTAACAATATTACCAGTGGTATTTCACTTGTTTTTTTTTATGCAATTCGGCTCCTAGCAAACATTTTGTTATTACCTTTATCTGTATATAACTTGACCTTTAATTTTTTCTTACCTTAATTCTAGGTAGAAAGGGAACGAAACTGACACGAATGATAAGAGTTTGTCTGCACTAACCATAAGAATTCTGGTAAATATTAGGCAAAGCTTACAAGCGTGGTAAAAATCGCATTTTATTCGATTTTTTGGTATAAATTTACGAAACTTGTTTATTTCATTAAAAACACATATATTCCGTAATGTCGAAAAAAGAAAAGAGAAAATATTTCACAGAACATTTTTTTGTTATTCGCAAGGGTTCGGAATTCTTATATCCTAGACCTGAATGAAATTGGGATCATTGACAAGTATGTCTATGCACTCCTAAATACTAAGAAATCTGAGAAAACAGATCATATCATTTATACCACGATGTCATTGAATGTAATCACTTATCCTGCATTAAATCTACTTTTTCATTATCCAGGGTCAAATTCCTGAAAGGATTAAACAACTTGAAATTTACATTGCCCATACGGTTAGGGACCGGCCATTTAACTTGAAAGGGGGGGGTAGGGGTTTTTTTTCTGGACAGAAATTTTTTTTGGCGCTTCGCGCGAAAAAATTTAGTTATTTTTTTAACTAGTACAAGCAAAATATTTTTTTTTGAAAATAAACATTATTTTTGGGGGCAGAAACCCCTATTCACTTTTGCAGCCAAAAATTTTTTTAACATAAAATCAGAATCAGAATATTTTTTTTCGAAAAAAAAAAACCATAGCCCACCCCTTCAGATTAAATGGTCGGTCCCTTATTGTATAAATCAGTTAATTTTACATGACTTACCTTGGTTTTCCGTCAGGTTATATGTAGATGTCCCACCATAAAATTTACAGCCCCAGATACCAAGGGAACTAGAAGTATTTCTTGTTGTATCTATTTTTACTATTCTAGTCTGTTTAAAACTCTGACAATCCCAAGTTTTCAATCCTTTAACAGATGTGACATAGCATGGATATTTAACAGATGCTATTGTATTGTTGATTGTGTCCTTATAGATATATACGGGAGAAGTGTAAATGTTTTCCGTTTTGCAACAAATACTGAAAAGTCTGTCAGCTACTGGTATATTGCAAGGATAAACTGATACTTTTGGGATTTGCAGAGATCCTACAAAATAACATAATGTTTTACAACATATTATCCTACTCATTAAGACAGATTTTTTTTTCAAGAAATAACTTCTAAAATTAACAAAATACAAAATGCAGCAAACGTTAGGTATTGAGTAATTTAGGAGTAATTAGACACTGTTTTTCAACCGTCCATACAGATATTTGAAAAATGACCATTTCAATTATTTTCATCATTAAATTATTTGTATCGCTGGTGCTTGTTGGAATGAACCTTTGGTACATAGCTGTGTTCTATCATCTTTGTTTACAATTAATGTAGAGAAGATAGCAGGAAACACTTACAATGGCCGAAAACCACAATCACATGCCACTATCCACCAGGGAACTGCACAAGAAAAAAAAACAACAACAAAAAGACAAAAGACAAGCATAGACAACGATTAAAACTTGTGATAGCCGGACATGGTGCCGGCAATAGCAAGAGCTATTGGTAGGGTTTAACCGGTGCATGGGTACCAAA
This sequence comes from Modiolus philippinarum, assembly GCA_002080025.1. Classification (NCBI taxonomy): domain Eukaryota; kingdom Metazoa; phylum Mollusca; class Bivalvia; order Mytilida; family Modiolidae; genus Modiolus; species Modiolus philippinarum. The sequence goes on from MJUU01001714.1 coordinate 42,076, forward strand.
AACTCCATTTCTCTATCCCGCTTCCAAATTGTATAATAAGCATATAAATAAACCCAAAAAAGGTAGACTACTAACTCCAAGACCACAATCTTCAGAAGGAAAGAATAAAACAAAACGCAATTAGGCAAGGAGTGCTCGCCGCTAAACATCCGGGTAGCCCAGTCTGCAAGTAAAACACTGTGGCACTACGGAAGAAAAAACAAATTAAAAACTTCCCGAATGGTTTGGTAAAGAATCATCATGGATTTCAGTAGTTCTGGATTTTTTTTATCAGTTATTGATATTGACATTCTTGTAAAAACGAGGGAGAGAAATGCCCAGAGTAAGTTGTTTGCGAGTAACCCAATATTTAGAAATCAAATGTTAATATCTTCTATAAAACTTCCTAAATTTGTTTAACAATTTAAGAAATCTGTAACCTCGTTGTAAAAGTTTGGATGTGGTGGTAATTTTACGTTTATGAATGTCGTCAAGAGAAGAAGAGACGCGCGTGAATCGATCAAGTTGAGATATATACAACCCGTATGACGGAGCTACAGAAACGTCGCTGCCAAGAAAAGGGAAATTAGTAATAGTGTAATCAAAGTCATTCCTTTTATCATACATTTTACCGGAGTCAACGATGATAGTACGATCGTGAAATGGCCAGTATATAGAATCATTGTTTGCTTTATTTAGTTCCACATCTTGTGGGTAAATGAGGTCGACATAGTCTAAAAACTTGGGATTGTCAATAGTAAGGATGTGGTCGATATACCTGCAGTTATCATTGAAAATTGAAATTAGTTGATCACTATTTTGTACGGTTCTATCCGTAGTTTTTTTATAAAGTCCAATTCGTAACAGAACAGAAAAAGATCTGCAATTAGAGGTGCACGGTTTTTACCCATTGGAATTCCAATGACTGTTGAAAAACCATGTTGCCAAAACGAACAAAAATATTGTCTAACAAAAGATTCAGAGCCTTAATCATGTCATCGAAAGTCCAGAAATAGTATAAAGTGTCCATAAATCATAACTGTCAATAGACGAAACTGGTCTCTTTATTGATTTTAATACACAGTAATTTACACCAAACTTTGATAAGTTTTTTCACATTATTTAATTATTAACTCTTTAATACAGGTAAATGCACTGGTTAAATTACTGGATAAATTAGTGTTAGAAGAGTTACTCGATGCCGAAATGAAACGATGTTTGTAGGGATTTTTGCGAAGTTTAGTACATAGTAGGCAAGGTGCTATATTAAGGTGGAACGTTGAGCATTTTTGTACCGATTTATTGCTGTTTCGTTAATGTTTCTTCTTCAAATATAGAACGTTTGAACGTTATATATGAAAGTGTAAAACTTTGCCAATTGATTCTGTTGGACATCGATATAGTATTTCTTTCTAATATTGGAAATGTTGTTTGAGGCTTTGTCGACTGATACAAACACATATTTATTACTAAAATCTTTTAATTTTAACTTAATTCTGTTTACAGACAGTTTATGCTTTTACTCTTTGTTATTATCTTTATAAAAAATTATTCTGTTGGTGACTTTGGTAATAATTGTATCTTTGAACATATTGAATGCGTGTTTGTCTGCAATTTTTCGTTTGTCCATTTTATACAATAATTGGTTACTGTGTCTTTAATAATATACACCAGCCATATTGTCTTTGAATGCAGAAGCTTAAATTTGTCGTTGAAAGAAACGGATACAACACACATCATTTATTTCAACGGAAAGGCATCTTGATTAGCATTGAACATGTTCTTGTTCCGAGATACATTTGCAAGTCGTGCATGTTAACCAAATGTGAATGACTGATTGGTGTATAGAGGGATGACGTTTTGAGAGGAATTGTGTTGTTTACACATCTGAATATCTGCATGATCTCAGGAACAGACCAATTTTTTGCTCAAATGTGTCTTTATGTGTTTCCATATTTATACGGTTAGTCTATTAAAGGGTAAGCAATATATCCACAAGAGGACAAACTACTTTGCTTTCTTTTTGATAGTTAAAATATTCATATAAATATAAGACAATTTGTTTTAGATATTTTGTAGGTTTTAGTCCATTTGTTCAAAAAATAAAATAAAATGATATGTCACTGATCATCTTTTCAACAGGCTTTTGAAAATCAGGCCAAATTCAGTATTTTTCAGCATCATTTACAAAGAATATATGTGGTACTTTGAGTACATACTTATTTTTTGGCTTTCATATGAAATTAATATTGGATATTTCAGAGATATACACTTAAGCTATATGTTGAGCTGAAAAAAATCTATATATCACAGTTTGATTAAGAGAGAAATTTTAAAGTTGACCAAATAGACAATATTTAAGGAAATAAGGAGTTAATTGGTTAATTGGTGTGAAAGTGCATGTCAATCTATGATGACGTCACAACGAAAAAGCCAATAAAGAAATATTCCATCCGACTTGTGTTTCGCAAAAGCGCCAATCGAATGCGCCGTGTATTAGTGTCGATCTTCCTGAACAGTTATGCTGTACGCCTGTTTACTGTTACGTCAGTAAGCTTATTCCTTTATAATCAAAATTTTGCATTAAAGTGAGACATATCTTTACCCGTTGTCACAGGAAGTTTAAGGGCTGTATGTTTAGTTTTCCATGAAAAACAGCCAACTAATTAACTTTATAATTCAATGAAGTGGCACTAAAAGCTAGAAATCTTGTCGGATTGTGGCATGCGATTATTTTCGGCCATGGTGGGTGTTTACTCTTTTCCTCAGTTTGAAACTCAGCTATTGAAAGAAAATGTCTTTTCGACAATATCTTAAGATTATGTACAAGGTAAACCACGTTTAAATGATAAAACAGATTCTTTGCTTATCAAAAATGCAGAAAAAGCTTACTTGACCTATTAATTATTCAAGAAAACGGCAGGAAAGCTACAAATGAGAAAGCGTCAATAAGATATTTCAGGCGCACCGGTTCCTATACTGTGATTGAATATAGAGCGTGTCCTACCACAAACTCGCCATTTTTCGCCAGATCTACTACAGTTTAGATTAATGTATCTGCAGTTGTCTTAACATATGCATCCTTTAAGATTCAGCAGCCCTTTTCACAAACAATACTGCGATAAAGTTTAGTCGTAGGTCTATTACATTTCATATTGACTTACGATTAAAATTTGTCGTAAGAGAAAAGGGCTGCAGTATATAGCGGAGAGTATTATTAATTTACAACAAATAATTTGTGTTTGAAAGTGTAAAGTCTATGGGTATAAATAAATATCATTTTATTCTTTGCAATTCATTATATCAATTAAGTTAACAAACACTTGAAGCACTGGTCGTTCCTTCTACTACTGAACTTGAATTGTTTTATCAGAATATGATAAATATTTATGTTAAACAATGTTAAACTGGATTAAAAAAATTACATGAATATGCCTGTGGATTTCAAGTCTCGTTATTATATGTTATTTTTATACCTTTACCGTCAATGCCTACTGCAAATATACTGAAGAGGAAAATCCACCTCATATTCAATCTATCATCATCCATTCCAGAAAGGTCATCATTATGATTTCTGTAATACATATACATAAATAAAATCTAATCAATTTTAATATGATGAGACAATTATAATTTGGAAATTAGTTTCCACAACGAAAACTAGTTGATTGTGAAAATTCCCACACCGAGTTAAAAAAAATTGCAAATGTTTGAAAAAGAGGCTTGTCGAGCTTTTAAACAACTGAAGATGTATTTTAACGACATGTTTAGGACATATATGACATCAAACTTTTTGTTTTTATTTGATAAAAATGGTATTAGTTAAAGTAGTTCAGACATGTTCATACTGAGAATGCTCATCAGCTTGGATGGTAAATTAATGTATTGCTTTATAACTGCTTTTCGGTACCCATAAACCAGTTCAACCTTACCGCTAGCTTTTGCTGGTGGCGGTACCAAGTCCGACTGTCTAGAGTTCGTATTGTTATTCATTGTTATATGTTTTTTTCTTCTTGTGCAGTTCCCTTGTGGATTGTGGCATGTGATTGTTTTCGGCCATGGCAGGTGTTTACTCTTATCCTCAGTTTGTAACTCAGCTATTGGATGAAAATGTCTTTTGTACTATTGCAACGGTCAAGCGAGTGGCCAAAGTTTGCTTTCAAAGAGATAGACTTTAACACCCCAAGCCGACGTCCTGAAAGATTGCCTGCCTGCGGTGAAAGAAACACACTTTACACATTGTTGTTAATTGATTGACAGCGGATCACATAGATTGTGTTTTGTAGAAATATTGATTGACGTTAGTCATAAAGAGATTTAACATTTAATTGGTTGGAATCCAATTGTAAAGTCATCTGAGGGCAGTGCCAAGTCAGTCGTTCTACAGTCTCTCGTGGTATGCTGTCAATCAATTGTCAACAATGTTTCTTTCAGTGTAAAAGTACATCTCGTTGAAATGAAACTTGTTTTACTCGCTTGACCGTTTCAATTAGTTGTAATGCTATATTTAACTTCGAATTACAATATATTTGAAAATCAGATATTCCAATTGACTTGAATTGCTGTTTTCCTGTTATCATTGTCTTCTTTTAAGGAATGCTATGGTTTTTTAGTCTTTACAATCATTAATAAAGATAGTTTTGTTTTAGTATTGTACAATAAAAAATACTTTTCAACTGTATCTTATTTGTTAACTCTACTTTCTTTTTATCACATTGGTACAAAGTACTTTTATATAATTATTATTGTTAAGGAGTAACTCTTATTTCATGAAATAAACGCCATTTTCTTATTTTTTGCGAAAATAGTTTTTATGTAATTGAAATTTAAATCTATAAAATAGTTTTTCACGTAAAGATATATTACCTGCGCTTCCTTGTTTAAATCGGAAATTCCCGGTAGTTTCGTTATAATTCTTATTAATCTAAATTTAAATATATATGTTGTAAATTTCCAACGCTTTCTTACTAGTATAGATAGAATTAAATCCCGTGCTTAAAGAACTACGGATACCAAAGACTCAACTTTTAATACTTCAGACTGAATATTTCGCAATTTGGTTTCCTACGAGACTGAATTTCTTCGGGGATTCGTAGAGGATTATATAATAAAAGATGCTAGATCCTTCAACCCAACTTATAGATACATTTATGATGATCTTTCAATTAACACGTATCTTTGTCTATATAGATCCCATCATATATCCTCCAGAACAAGAGATAAAGGAAACGACAGAAACCACTAGATCTACATTTCTTTTGAACTTACATCTCATATTTGGCAAAAATTGAAATCTCAGTAATGAAATCTACGACAAAAGGGACGCTTTTTATTTTAAAATTACCAATTTCCCTTACATGGACAGTAATTTTGCAACTTCTCCTACATACGTATTCCATATTTCAAAGTTTCGCGAGAGCTAGCACATATTATACAGACTTTCTCGTTAAGATTGGAGGTTTGTAGCCGACAATTTCTTTTGAAATACCTGTATGAAGTGAGGACCGTCGCAGTAGACAACACTACAAAACACTTTAAGTCTGAAACGGGCACTTTTTGTACTGAAAAGTACTCGACTAGTCTCAACTTGTCTGAAAATTACTAACTTAGTCTCGACCAAAGTCTGATTCAGTCTGAAATGTACTGAACCAGTCTCGACATGTCTCGACATGTCTCGACTAGTCTAGACCTGTACTGAAAAATTCTCAACCTGTCTCGACTAGTCTGGACCTGTACTGAAAGAGTCTCGACCTGTCTGAACCTGTACTGGAAAGTCTCGACCTGTCTCGACAAGTCTGATAAAGTACTGAAAGAGTCTCAGTCTGATTTAGTACTGAAAGATTCTTCACCTGTCTTGACCACTCTAAAGTTGTAATGAAATAGTCTTGATCATGGAAATGTCTTAAACATGCTTTGAATCAGTATATTAATTTAGTGTTGTAAAATTAAATTCTTTAATTAGCCCTTCATGCATTGACTGCAAAATGTTTTTCAAATGCTTTCATTGCTGTTATATATAAAGTATCAAAAACTCTTAATTTACAACAGCTAGCATTACCATATGAGGAACAGAAAAATACTACACTGTATAGCAACAGTTTTATACTAAAAAGTGCAAACACATTTACAGGAAACATACAAATAAAGGAAGAAGAAAATAGAAAGAAAGAAAAATTAACTGTCATGTGACACTTATTAGAGATCAAGGGGATATAATTTTACCTTGCTCAAATTTTTTGTTTTACTACTTTTTTTAATGTGTGTACCACTAATTAAGTTATGGAAAATGTGGTTGCCAAAAATTGCTATTTAAGGTACTTATGATATTCACAGATGTAATACAAAAGGTACATGTAATATACACAGATGTTAATATATATTGCACTCAATTTTTACCTGAAGCCATGTCACCCACCTGTGCCATATTTGTTAATTGAAGGTGTATCAAGTTTGCTATTTGTAATAATAAACAATTTAAAGAATATATATGAAATAAATGTTTGAAATAAAATATTATCCACAAATAAAATCAAATTTGTGCATTTTACATTGATTTGTATTTTTTCTTATTTATTTAAGATAATACTTATATGCAGAGATTTGGGTTGGACTTATAAGAGAATATATTTGATATTAATTTCTGAGAAAAATTTATTTATTCTTATTTCAGTAACAAATTTCTCTAGATGCATACATTAAGGATTTCTGTTATTTAAAATATAGACCTTTAATCTTTGAATAAGTATGTTCTAACATGTCTGAAGGTTCAGTTTATTCAGCAAAATGAATTAATACACTTTAAAGTTTCTTATTTTTTAAATTGTCACTGAATTTAGAATGCTAAACACCTGTTATATTTTTTTTTTCTGTTTTCTTAACACACGTCAAGACCCTTTCAGTACTAATTCAACCTGGTCGAGACAGGTTCAAACATGTCGAGATTCTTTCAGTATTAAATCAGACTTGTTGAGACAGGTCGAGACTCTTTCAGAACTATATCAGACTGGTCAAGACATGTCGAGAATTTTTCAGTACAGGTTCAGACTAGTCGAGACAGGTCATGACTGGTTCAGTACTAAATCAGACTGGTTGAGACAGGTCGAGAATATTTCAGCACAGGTCCAGACTAGTCGAGACAGGTCGAGAATTTTCAGTACAGGTCCAGACTTATCGAGACAGGTCGAGACTGATTCAGTAAATTTCAGACTGAATCAGACTTTAGTCGAGACTAATATAGTAATTTTCAGACAAATTGAGACTGGTCAAGTACTTTTCAGTACAAAAAGTACCCTTTTCAGACTTTTAGTGTTTTGTAGTGCAATTTCCCTTTCGATTTGCACCTGCTTCGTATTTTTTTGCCCTTGGATTTCGGCTCTTGGTAATTCTGCTGCAGTAACTTCTGCGGTGTTTTAGTTATTACCGTCACGCACTGCCATCTCTCCATCTACACTCAACATCAGGAAAATCCATTCATTCTGAAAGTGAAGCAGAAATTGTCATAATAGTAGTATACAGTGTTGGTTCAGTGTTCATTTTGGTGTTTATATTTGATAAACCAGACGCCATAATTTCTTTCAGACACATTTGTACAAGTATGGCCAAGTTTTACAAGTTGCAACATGTACATTTAGTAAGAGTTAAAGGACTCTTTGTCCGTTTTAGACAAATTTACGCGTTGCGCTCTAATATAACATGACAACTTTTTGGTCAATGTTTGGTCTTGTTTATTGAGAGTTCACACTGTTAGTGCTTTAGTTTTTTGTGTTGTATATGTTTTCGTGTGTTTTGTGGGCATGTAGTGTCTTTGGTCTTCCGTCTTCTGGTGTTCTTGCTTTTGCCTTGTCTCTGGACTTTAATTTGTGTAATCTTGTGCTTTGTTCCTTCGGTATTCTACTGCCATTGTTCTTGGTCTGTTGTCGTTTTTACCATGTCTTTGGATTTCGATTTTTGTAGTCTTCGCTTTCCTTGTTCCTTCGGTATTCTACTGCCGTTGTTTTGTTCCTTCGGTATTCTACTGCCGTTGTTTCACCCTGTCTAAGGGTTAGAAAATGACATTAACCAATCCGCTACCAAACAGACCTTTCAAAACACTATTTGACCCACTGATAGTGTGACGGGTGTCGCTAGCGGGGCAGGACATACTTACCCTTCCGGAGCACCTGATGTCACCCCCGGTTTTCATGGGAGTTCACACTATGAGTGCCTTAGTTCTTAATGTTATCTTTTTATTTCCGTGCATTGTAGCTGTCTCACATCCTTGTTTTGTCTTTGTTTTTACCTGTTACCGTTTTTGCCATGTCTTTGGACTTCGATTTTTGTAGTCATCACTTCCCTTGTTCCTTCGGTATTCTACTGCCGTTGTTTCACTTTATTTTTTTAGACGTATTAGTTATCCTTGTGTAAAAATCCGGGCGAAATTTTAATTTTCATTAACAGGGTCAGTATTGGACTTAATTCGCTCATTCTAAGAGAAACTTTCATATGTCGCGTTTAAACTCATGAGTTCAACTTGAATTTTGCAGAATTATTAAAAAAAAGAAATATCAGTGCTTTTTTAATTAGTTGCAAAATTGTCCTAAGGTTTTATTCTAATTTGTAAATCACTTGCAGATTTGAAGGGTTGACGATTGTTTGGAATACAGATAAACAACGAAAGGACAAGGAGTAAATTCACATCATACAGACTACTTCTTATGCAATGAAATACCAAATAAAAGTGACAGCAAAATCCTGAACCAATTAGAGGGAGAGACCAGTAAGGAAACTCCGTAAGACGTACGACAGTATGGAGAACATACAATCCAACACAGAACATTTGAGGAAAGCCGTAATTTGAGGCAAGCAACTGAACAAAAAAGTACCGTTTTATATAAATGCCTATGTCACAGATGGGGACACACCTTGTACTCATTGGATGTATCCTGTGTGATTGGAAACAGCCATTTCTATAGTAAGTTTTTAGTTAAACGGTATTATTTAAGTTGTTAGAGTTGTCTCTCGTATAATTGTTTTGATTCATTGAAGAAAAGTTGACTAACGCTGGATGTTTTTGTCATTCTTTTCAGAGAATGATTTAAAATGATTAATGATTTTAAATTGTGTGCCACTTTTAGCTGACCTTTTCCTTTTTTCGTATAAAGCAAAGTTTTTACAAGGGCTAATGCAACAAAAACAAAACCAACTAGCCCAGAGCTTCAGATATATAGGCGATGTACTTTCTCTTAATAACCAAAGATTTAAAGAATATTTACATCGCATCTGCCCCAGTGAACTTGAAATTAAAGAGACAACGATACACCAAATTCTGCTTCATACCTTGACCTTTTGATATATATATATTGACGAACATGGACGTCTGAAATCTAGGCTATATGACAAACGTGATGATTTTGACATTCCAATAATGAACTTTCCCTTTCTCTGCAGCAATATACCTACCTCCCCAGCATTTGGAGTGTATATTTCACAATTAATTCGTTACTGTAGAGCGTGCAGTTCATACAGCGACTTTGTGGAAAGAGCAAAAGCACTGTCATAAAAACTGCTGAGTTAGGGATATGTTCAGCCCTTGTTCCTCTCGTCCCTTCAGAAATTCTATAGCCATCACCACATCATAGATAGATATGAAATGTCAGTGTCACAAATTAAAACTGACATTTTCAGCTAGATTCACGTCTTCCCGGATTTGACATTACCGGTTTTGACTTTACCCTGGATTGGCCCGCTAACAGTGTGACGGGTGCTGTATGCAGAGCAGAACATGCTTACCCTTCCGGAACACCTGATGTCACCCTCGGTTTTTAGGGGGTTCACATTGTCAGTGCTTTAGTTCTTTGTGTTGTCTTGAATATCATACCGTTGAATTTTAGTTTTGTCTGCATATAGGGATGTTTGTGTTACCAATTTGTCTTTGTTATTGTCTGAATTCTAA
>MJUU01001714.1:55195-76048 GCA_002080025.1 Modiolus philippinarum
AACTCCCGTCTTACACTACATGACAGGCAAACTCCCGTCTTACACTACATGACAGGCAAACTCCCGTCTTACACTACATGACAGGCAAACTCCCGTCTTACACTACATGACAGACAAACTCCCGTCTTACACTACATGACAGGCAAACTCCCGTCTTACACTACATGACAGACAAACTCCCGTCTTACACTACATGACAGACAAAATCCCGTCTTACACTACATGACAGACAAACTCCCGTCTAAAATAAACAATGAAAGAATATGGAGTAAATGCACATGAAACAAAGTATGTACAAATACATACATGTTAGAAAAATCAATAGAACAACGCTTTTATTGGCCTGTTCCGTTTGTTTTATTCAGGTTTTAACTTATTACTTGATATATAGTTTTCCAACTGTGTAGAATTTTTTTTCTTCTATGTCCCAGTGCATTCTAGTTCATTCTTTAAAGCATGTAAAATTTTCTTAGTTTTAGTTTTCCGCTGATGCTTTCTTTCCTTGACTTGTTTGTTCTTCCTGTCAATATCAACATGATTTTGATCTCTTGATTAATACCCTAAATTCCCTTTTGAGCTCCGTTGTTCATAACCATCTTTTACATCCATAAGACAGGACTGATATATGCAAAAGGTGTATGCCACCCTTGAATAACTCTGTCCTTAGCTACTTTGTAGCTTTTCTTTTTAGACCACATTGAGTATTTGTTCTCTATCTGAAAAAGAAAGGAAATGGAGTAAATGTCAAGGAGACAACATCCCATTTCCAGGTTAAAACGACCAAAAACAAAACATCTACTGGTTTACACGTATATCGGTTTATGTTTTGATTTGATCTGCACTGAAGAACCAAAAGTTGTCGAGAAGGCCATATGCAGTAACAAAATTCACAGTAACTTCGGTAAATTGATATTTAAAGTAAGTGAGAACCGAGCCATCAATTCTATGCAGAACCTAAATTCACAGTAACCTCGGTATTTTGTTATTCAAAACGAATAATCCAAGGACAATGTCAACATCGGAAACAAGAAAGAAACAGTGGCTCAACATGAGTACGGCACAGAAAAGAAAAATGAAGACACACACACACAAAAATGAACAACACGGACCCCAAAAAAACATGGGTGAAATCAGGTGTGCCGGTAGATTATCACCTCCTGTGTCTTATAAGACACCCGTTGTGTTGAACATGTCAGATACGGTATGTCAAATCAAGGAAGTCACTGTTTCGAACACAAGCTCTTGAATAGCGAATGAGCTGGGAGATGTAAACACCGTATGCAGGCGCTGTTGGGATGTTGCTACAAAGAGAAGGGAAGTTGCTTACTGGAAAAGTGAAGTCATCGCGTTGCCGTACAGATTAGTTTGAAGTCTACTTTTGTTGTCAATTTCAAGATGAAGGTCAAGGAATTAAAGTTTGTTTTAATATTTGTGCGTCCACTTCATACCTGCCAACTTTTGAAAATGCCCATGGGGGTTTTAATGCGCGAGACCACTCCAAATATCTAACAAAACTATAACTATTTATTCGGATAATCTTTCCTACTGTTTTTGTAAGCGTATTCATGATATTAAAATCATCATATAATAATCAAATGAATGTTTTATTAGGCAAGGAAGAAGTTACTGTTCTCTGAAAATTTCAAATTCCCACTTTCAGGATTCAATATTGACATAAGTATTTCAAAGGCTTGGCGAATGTAATTATTCTAACCTCAGCCTTTACAGTATAATGTCTGCCTCTGCACTACAGTTTTATGCTTATACTAACAATGTAATTAAAATGTTCTACTCTTCAAGGTCTTCCACAATGATTTTTCATTCATACTACTTTTCTGGTTGTATCTTGTAATGATTTTTCCCCTTTTCTTGCCGATTTTAACCTTAATGGTTTTATCTAGTGCATTAATATTCCTGTCGTGTATTCCTTCTTTTTGGATAAAATGCACTCGCAAAATACAATAAAGTGTTTATCTATCGGAAATTTAGCACGACGGAAAGAAGGTACGCTTACAATAACCCCAATCCCCGACGTCAATATGCAAACGGACATGCAGTGTCCCTGTTGAATACTAAATTTAAATTAAACACTAGAAGAATTGCTTTCTGGTGAATCAAGAAGAAATAACCCTACCCCCTCCATTGGCGGATCCAGAGGGGGGTTCCAGGGATTGGAACTCCCTTTTTCTGGACGATCATGTATTTTTTAATGAATATCCTGATGTTTTTTTTTTTAAGAAATACCCCAGAAATTTTCGCGCCTCGCTCAGTTCGGCGAAATATCCTTTCCTTTCCTATTGGAACCCCCCTTTTCTGATTGCCTGGATCCGCACCTGCCCCCCACCTCCCTAGCCAAGTGACTGTTCAACTGGATTAGCATTCTGAGATATGCGGTACAAGAAGATAATAACAAATTCCCTCCCCTGTTTGTCCAAAAACATGTTTTTTGAAAAATATGTTTTTGGAAAAACAGGGAGGGAATTTGTTATTAACTACTACTGACGGGACTATAGAACAAACAAACATGTTATTCACTACAGTTGAGACGGGTAAAACGGGCTAGATTTTTAATGAGGTCTTAGTTCACTCACATTTTTTACGTCGCTTGCGGTTTAAGCATCTCATAAGTAAAACAAAAATCTTATAGGTTAAAGTAAATTAGGACTTGGTACATAACACGGGTTATACATAACACTGACGTGTATCTCTGGTTCTATACTTTTGATTCCTATATGTTTCTAGTAAGTCTGACAGGTCGTGACCAGTTACTCTCTCTATAACGAATATATTGCTAAAAGGATAATATAAATATACGATTTCCCCTTGAATATCAAGTATTTCGTAAAAACCATACACCTTTGTTTTTATTTTTTTTTTAGATTGGTCAAATCATATGCAAGCATTTTTTTTACCTGATTTTTATTATAAAAGTCAAACATTATTACTTACCACAACGGTTATGCACCCTCCTACCTGAAATACACTCATGGTTTTTTTATCTAATAAATATTCGGGTTATAAAAAATGACAACGATTCCCGTATATTTTTCAGAAAAGTCTAATACGAACAATTTTAGAACAATACAAGGAGCAGAAAATATGCCGAGTGATTTTTTCCGTTTACTCATCGTTGGGCCAAGTGGATCTGGTAAAACAACTTTGCTAATGCACCTTTTATTTAAACCCTTATTGTATTACGACAAAATTATTCTTTACGCAAAAAATTTGGAGCAGCATTACTATAAGGAACTAATTCGAAGATTCGAGGAAATAGCGGAAAAACTAGGAGTGTCTCTGGAAGATTTATTACAACTATCTAATGATAAAGTTGAATACATCGACCGCGAGGACGAAGTATCTGACGGCATTGCCGGTGACAAACAAAAAAATGTAATTTTTGACGACTATATTTGTTCACAACAAGATCAATCTTCTATTGTGAAATACTTTATAGGCGGAAGGCACAAGAAAATGAGCGTAATTTATTTGAGTCAGTCCTATTTTCGGGTACCCAAAGACTGTCGTCTGAATTGTAATTTCTACGTAGTGTATAATTTTCCGAGTAAAAAGGAGAGAGATCTTATATCTTCAGAACTTCAGGTCTCAAAAAATACGCTTGTTTTAACTACTAAAAATAAATATTCTTTTCTGTATCTTAACTTACCAGACAAGAAAATATTTCATTGTTTTGAACGGGAAATACAATCTTAACTTGTTTATCTCCTTTTTGTACCCCTAATAGGTAATCGATACACCTCAGTGAGAATTTCGCAATGCATTAACAAAAATCAATACGACGTCAAGCTGATGCCAAGTTATCAAGTAAATTTCCATTCATAAAACGTACATCGTTAGCTAAACAACGAGGTAAGTTATTTTTTTGTATTTGTGTTTACCATTAAGCGGTATAATTTATTTTTAATATAATGAATAGTCAATTCCATAAACTAAATTTTTTACGGTATGTTATTTCAGGTTTGTCACAATGAACAAAACAGAATTTGCTGAGATGAAAATGACATACGTTTACACGATTTCGAACAAGCCGAAATTACCAAAGGAAAAAAAAAATAATAATGGATAGTTACAATACGAACAGTGATATTATAAATCAGGATATAAAAACAGCAACCGGGAAGAATATTCTAGACTAATCACACCTTGCGCAGGTTATTCACACCATGCTGGATTAAACTTTTCTCGGAGTTAACTTGTGGAGGAATTTGTGCGTGTTCTTTCAGGAATATAATAAAGATTTATTATTTTTCTGCTTTGTCAATTGTTGTACGTATACATTATGGATTTATTAGACATTGTATATACGTCATGGATTTATGTGGACTGTCTAGCATATGGTAGACAAAGCACATAAACCTCTAACGTCATGGATTTATGTGGACTGTCTAGCATATGGTAGACAAAGCACATAAACCTCTGACGTCATGGATTTATGTGGACTGTCTAGCATATGGTAGACAAAGCACATAAACCTCTGACGTATACACACTGTATATACGTCATGGATTTATGTGGACTGTCTAGCATATGGTAGACAGTCCACATAAACCTCATACGTCATAGATTTATGTGGACTGTGGTAGACGGCAGCTTCCTATAGGAACAGATTTATTCTTATCCAAGAACATTCTTCCCTTGTATTCGTTTTTATTTGCACATCTGTGACAGGGTGTTTTTAAGGTACATGATTATATTGTACATTTATTTCATGATAATTATTTATACGTAATATTTTAATATTTCTAGTTTGAGAATGAGCGATGTTTGTACAAATGTTGTATTAGCGTTGAGTTTCCCTTCACAGGACCTCTCTTCTATCCAGTTCATCTTTTGACCTCTACTTTTCTACACGTCTTTGCTATCTTTCTTCTGATTGGTTTAAATTTCCTTAATTCTTGGTTGTTATTGGTCAGTCGACAGATACCCGCCATGTATGATTTAGGGCAAGAGCGGTGGAAAATGTCAGATTGTATATTAATGTAATTTAAGTGAGATTCTTTGATATTTGTCAGCCAGTAATGAATCCAGTGGATCTACCTTATTTAGGATACAATGTAAGTTCTATATATTTACTTCTTGTGTGAAAATGTGAATGAATGAGACGAGTGAAAGTGTTTTACATTTTTGTAGCCCTCGAAGTAAACATGTCGACCGGGCTGGTAATATCATATTACGCATTTAGCGAATGTGAGATTTTTGTATTTGTAATTATTGTCAAGTCATTGTATATCATGAAGGTAGTAAAGAATTATGAGAATTATTGCGATTGCTTAATTGTCATTATTTTGTGTACTGATTTTATTGTAAATATTGATGGTCAGTTTGATTATCGTTTTTGTCGATACGCATAGCAGACAGGTTCACAATCACAATTATTTTGTTTACAGGACCTGTATTAACACTATTTTTATGACACTTTGATGCAGTGAATACTGAAACCAGATTGGCATTTATTAATTATGTTGATGTAACTGATGTCTGTCTTATTGATGTACTGGTGTAGTGATGTTCTGAAGAACTTAAACAGTGTTCTCCCCTTTCCATAAAAGGTTAGGTGTATTGCTTCATATGTTAGATTTAATTATAAATTGTATATTTAATAGGTTGATTATGTTTAATGTGTAATTAACATGGTGTTATAATTATCACATATGGATTTATTATATAAGATTGGTTTTATATGGAGTACATGCATATGGGAGTTGCTTCCCTTGTTTCATTAACATGGGATTGTTATACAGTACACGATATATATATGTATTATGGGCGATACACATGGTTATGCAATATTGAATGTGATATGGAGTTTATTTAAAGAACAACACAATTGTAAACAAATAGAACTTTATTTATTTATTTATTCAACATATTATATAAACATAGAACACAATGTTTACTGATATATTGTTGACATATTTTTATAGTTTAATATTGCATCATGCCAATGATGAGAATTAATACTATGTGCCAATTTTATTTATATTGTTATAATTGTTATATTTTATAGGGTTTTTCTACTACTGTATTAAAGGATGAACCTTAGCTGGACTTAGTGTTTATTTAGAGCCCAGAAACGCCGTTACAGATTTGGCGCCCATGTAGAAGTTTGTTCTTGAGCATCACAGATTGGAACTTACATAGATGTCACACCATATTTTGACTTTGTGCTGCATACATCATGTAAATGTACTTAGTGGTGATTGACTTTGATCTGCATACTTAGTGGTGAAGAGATGTCACACTGATGTCGAAGAACTTCATACGTTTTCATCGTCTGATGATGGAAGATTTGTTTTATATTTGTATTTTGTACCAATTACTTTATAGTTAATTAATACTTTTTAATACATAATAGAATTGTATGGGAGTTAGAAGCCGAACATTCTATTTATGCAGTGGTACATACTTAGAGACTACATTTTAGTATACACAAGTGAATATTAGTATTGGTATTAATACTGTTTGACTGTATTATGATATACGCTGATAGAAATAGACGTTTGATAGTTGGTTATTGACAGAAATGTAGATGTTACTTTTGTGTATTATATAGACATTTAGATTGATTACACATGTAACTATTGAGTACATACAATGAGTGTACATTGAATATTGGAGTATACTGATGATGAACTTGTAGTTATTGAATACATCTGACTTTGTTTTACATAGAATTTATAATTTAAAATAGAGTAATGTAAAAACTTACTTTTTTTTCTAGTGTTAATTGAAACCTTAATTATTTCAATTTTGTAACTTTTTTTTTAAAACTTTAACTTCCTTAAATTTTTGTTTAATTTTTGGAATTTAATTTTTGATAAATTTTGACTTTAAAAGTAATCATAAATTTTGTGAATTGAGTGAAAATAGTAATCTGAAACAAGACACTGATTTTTTTTTAAACATTACTGTAAAACTTTGGTGTTTTGTAAACTAAGTTGCACTTGTAGTACATTATTGTATTTTGTACTTGAATATATTGTTTAAAAAGACAGTTGTTAAAAAAACATAGAAAACACTTATTGGTATTAGTTTGTATTAGACATTAGTAAATTTGAGGTATACTATGATGTAGAAAAAAAGTTTACTTTTATTTAGTACTTCATATAGAGGGCTTTATTTTATTGAATGATAGAGTGAGTGATTGCCCAGCCCATTTGCCCCTCACCCCCTGTTAGGTTGTTAGGGTCACCACACACCAGATGATGAGGTTTGCAGAAGGATAACTGAAGACATGAGGTAAGTGTCTAGTTGGTTGGTTAGTTGATACTTGGATTTTGGTCACTGTTCCCAGTTGTTACCCTATAGTACACAGGACCTGTAGTTATTAGAGCTACACTGAGCTATTTTCAAGTTTGGTTTTAGTATTGTCAACGTTTGAAGTTTACCCGGAGTATTTGGTAAGCAGGTCGGGGTATTAGTGTTGAAGGTTTAGGTCTGTGTACTTTTGAGTTTACAGGGAGGTAACTCTTACTTTGCGGTGGAACTGGTTTCTTTTGTACAGCCCATCCTTGTTGAGTGACTTAGTTTATTCTTGCTGAAGGGCAATTGTGCTTTTGTCTATTGAGGATATTTGAGGTAGCACTTGGTAACTTATTCTTGGCTACAGCTTTGTGTAGTTTGAAGTTGGAAGTTGTACTTTTAGTACATCTTGTTTGTTGAATAGTTGAAGTAGAATACAAAAGTTTTGTGTTGATAGTGTTTGTGTGTGTGTTTCAGTTTCTTTACTATAGGTCTTTCTACTCTTTGCCTTGTGTAGGGATTGTGTGTATTTTATGATTGGTTGTGTGTGTGAGTATGGATTAGTTGTATATTGACTTGTATATTGATACTGTGTTGTGATATCTTGTATTTTATATTGTATGTTGTATTGATTTATTCTGCAATATTTGATTTTGTAATTTGTATTATTGATATTCACATTTTGTTTCTATTTGATTAATATTTAGTAACTCTAATACAGTCTATTTTTTCCCCTAGGTTATATTATTGTCCTTTGTAGATCTCTTCTATTTTCATTTTATTTACAGATTAGCTTCAAGTACAGATTCATTCGTTTAATTTCCACTTTATTTCTAATTTATATTAGGTGGAACGTACTCTTTTGTATTTATTTTAGGATACTTTTTTCAATTCTAGATAAATTCTCTTTTTATTTACAGGAATTTATTTCTTTTGCAGATATTTTGTTTTCATTTGCAGACATTTTCATTTATTTCAGCTATGATTTGTTTTGATTTCAGCTATTAATACTATAATTTCAGCTATTAATATTATTTGTTTCAGCTAGACTTTATTTTTTTTTCAGATCAAAACATTTATTTTGAATTTCAGAATTAAATATTTCTTTGGTTTTTCAGATTTGATTTTTGTCTTAGCCCTTTCCTCTTGATTTTCAGATTTTGAATTTTTCTGTTATATTTCAGGTATTTATTTCTCTTGTAGATTATTTATATTTCTTGTAGACTACATTAATATTTACATTTCATCTCTTGTAGCATTAATACTTGTTTTTCAGCATTGTTAATTTCTTTTGTAGGTGTTTATCTTGTTTTCAGGCATTTTCATTCTTTTTCAGAAATTAATATTTATTTCAGAATTTATTTTTTATTTCTTATAGGAATTCATTTTCATTTTAGGTACTTTAATACAAATTGCTATTTGTTTTTCTTTGTTGTAGATATTTCAGATTTTATTGATAGTAACCATGGGTGATATAGAATGTTCCCCAGAGGAACTTAACCAAATGGTGACAGTATTTAAGGCCTTGAGAGTTAAACCAAAGATTGATACTCCAACTGACATGGTAAAATGGATGACGGATTATGTATCATCAGTAAAGAGTGGAATCAGTCAACAGATCTATGGTACTATTCCCAAGTTACCTTGCTTTGGAGATGATGGAAAAGGGAGTACATCTTATGAAGTTTGGCGTTACCATGTTAGATGTTTATTAGAGGAAGGAATTCAGCAAGGAGTTATAGCTCAGGCCATCAGATCGTCCCTTAAAGGAGAGGCTGCTAAAGTTATTATGCGACTAGGAACATCAATAACCATCAATGACATAATCAACAAGATGGATGGTATATATGGTGATGTCCACCAACAAGAAGATGTGTTAGCTGAATTTTTCTCGGCCAAACAACAGCCGCATGAGGATGTTACACATTGGGGATTGCGACTTGAAGCTTTGTTAAACAACGCATCATCGAAAGGAGTCATGCACTGGAATGTAGGAGATGAATCACTAAGATCAGTCTTTTACCATGGACTTAAATCAACAAAGATAAAGAACATTGGCAGATACCATTATGATTCTACCAGCTCATTTAATGACCTATTGGTTGCCATCCGAAAGATAGAACAGGAGGTTGATCAAAGAAAGGATGATGTCAGTCAACAAAAGCCCGTACCGAAAGAGAGAAAAAGCAAAATCAAGAAGGAGATACAACAGGTGTCAGCAAAACTTGATGTCATTGAGGAACAAATGGAGATACAACAGGTGTCTGATTCATACCAGCATAAACCACCGATACGATGTTGGAGATGCGGTCAACTAGGGCATATAGCAGTTGGATGCTCTGTACGACTTGACCATGCCAAACGAGGACAAGTTTTACAGCACACAGTGTCAACTAAGGACGCCTATGGTATATCCCGGAAACAACTGAACAGCATCAGAGGGAATGATAGTCAAACTAACTTGGTTGGAAAAGCCACCGAGTCATCAATCTATCTGAATGGCATCAGAACTGAGTCTCTATTGGATACAGGATCCACAGTATCAACAGTCAGTAAAGATTTCTATGACAGATACTTGAGTGAGACACCAATTCAACCACTTGACCACTTCATAGAAATTGAGTGTGCTGATGGTCAGCAGTTGCCATATCTAGGCTATGTTAAGGCAGAGGTGCATGTTGATGGAGTTCCAGTTGAGCCTATTACTACACTCTTCCTAGTCATACCTTCAAGTAAATACCACTCAACAGTACCTGTTCTACTTGGAACCAACATTTTATCCGAACTTATGTCTTCAACTAAGGAGCGACATGGTCCAAGATTTCTACAGACAGCAAACCTTCACACACCTTTGTATCTAGCTTTTCGTTGTATGTTATTAAGAGAAAGGGAACTACTAAAGAATAATAACAGACTGGCTATTGTACGAAGCGCTGAGTCAAAGAAAGTTATCATCAAACCAAATAGTTCGATAACAGTACAAGGATATTTGGCCAAAGAACTTGAACATCCACCTGTTTGTACAATGCTTCAGCCAACATCTTCAGCTGCAATACCAGATGACTTAGATATAACACCAATAGTCATCAGCTACCATTATCAACAGATGAGATCTTTGCCTGTTCAAATCAACAACGTCACAACTAGAACAGTGGTTATTGATCCAAAAGCAGTACTGTGCGAGCTGCAGCCAGTTAACATCATGGATGTACCACAGTCTCCTGATACTAAACAGCAATGCAACTTCATTGATGATATAAAGATATCTTCATCCTTGCTCGACAAATCGCAAGAACGAGAAGTCAAGTCATTCCTACAAGATTTCAGCGACATATTCTCAACAAGTGACACTGACATCGGATATATCACTACCGTCAAACACCGTATACCACTGATGGATGATGTCCCATTTAAACAACGTCATCGGAGAATACCACCCTCCACGATACAGGAAGTTAAGAACCATCTGCAACAACTCTTAACAGCAGAGTTATTCGAAAGTCATACTCTCCTTGGGCATCGAATGTTGTTTTATGCAGGAAAAAGGACGGCAAGCTGCGCATGTGCATAGACTTCAGACAACTGAACCAGAGGACAATCAAGGACTCCTATGCACTTCCTCGCATCGATGAACTGCTTGACTCCCTTGGTGGAAACAAATATTTCAGTGTCATCGACATGAAGGCTGGTTATCACCAGATCGAGATTGAGGAATCACATAAAGAGCGCACTGCCTTCACAGTAGGACCGCTTGGATTCTACGAATTCAACCGCATGCCATTCGGTTTATCCAACAGCCCAGCCACGTATCAACGTTTAATGGAGGACATATTAGGAGACCTGAACATGTCCATTTGCTTGATTTATCTGGATGATGTCATCATTTTTTCCAGAACCTATGAGGAACATCTTGAGCGTCTTAACCGAGTTTTCCAACGATTAAGAGAGGCCGGATTTAAATTATCACCTGGAAAGTGTTCTTTATTTATGGAGCGTGTGAAGTATGTTGGACACATAGTCTCGGAGAAAGGAATAGAACCTGACCCTGCCAAGATTGAGAAAGTCACCAACTGGCCAACACCAACTTCGCCAGAAGCGGTTCGCCAATTCTTAGGCTTCGCCGGGTACTATCGGAAGTTCATCAAAGATTTCTCCAAGATAGCTCGTCCACTCAACAACCTGATGCCAGCTCCGATAAAGAAAGGAAAAAGAAAGAAGCCAACAACACCAGGCACATGGAAATGGGGAACAGAAGAGCAGTCAGCATTTGATCTACTGAAGGAGAAACTGGCTAATCCACCCGTACTCGGATATCCGGACTTGAGCCTTCCCTTTGAGATACACACAGATGCTAGTAGTACTGGACTTGGTGCTGTTTTGTACCAGACACAAAGCGACAAGAAACAAGTCATCGCCTATGCTAGCAGAGGCCTTAGTCGATCAGAACGCAACTACCCAGTCCACAAGTTGGAGTTTTTGGCACTCAAGTGGGCCGTAACAGAGAAGTTTGCGGATTATTTGCAAGGAGGCCATTTCACAGTCATCACTGACAATAATCCACTGACATACGTACTTACATCAGCAAAGCTTGACGCTACAGGTCATCGCTGGATTGCAGCTTTGGCATCATTTGATTTTGATATCAAATACCGACCAGGCTCCACAAACGCCGATGCTGATGGATTGTCTAGGCTACCAGGCATTGTACCAGAAAACTTACAGGAAACTACGATTCCCACCGAATCAGTGAAAGCTACCTGTCAAGCTGTCCAAGTACCATTTGTTGAAAGTCTTTCAATGTCAGTTGATGTAGTGGAAGAACCAGAATCAACAGAGATCATAGGAACCATCAACGTTATAGAGGCTCAGTCACAGGATTCTGTTTTACGTATTTGGAAGGAACATGTCAAGGACAAGACTAAACCAACAAAGAAACAGATACCTAAGACACCACAACATTCTGCAATGCTGAGGAAGTTTGACAAGTTACATCTTACAGACGGAGTATTATTTCGTGATGTCAAGATAAATGGTGATGAAAGAAAACAGATTGTTTTGCCAACATCCCTCATACCGACAGTTCTGGACTCACTCCATAACCAGATGGGACACCCAGGCAGAGAAAGAACAGTGTCACTTGTTAGAGATAGGTTCTTCTGGCATGGGATGACTAGAGATGTTGAGGAGTGGATACAGAACTGCAATAGATGCCTACACAGGAAGACTCCAGTTGGTAGAGCACCTTTAGTCAGCGTTCGGACTACTCAACCATTGGAATTAGTCTGCATGGACTTTTTGTCTTTAGAACGGTCGAAAGGAGGATTTGAGCACTTATTAGTCATCACGGATCACTTTACGAAGTACTCCATTGCAGTTCCTACACGGAATCAGCTAGCAAGAACTACAGCTGAAGCATTGTACAACAACTTTATCCTGCACTATGGATTACCTAAACGAATCCATTCGGACCAAGGCGCAAATTTCCAGAGTAACATCATCAAGGAACTTTGTCGCATCACGGGAATGGAGCAAAGTAGAACAACGCCTTACCATCCCATGGGAAATGGCCAATGCGAGCGCTTCAACCGAACTCTGCTTGGTATGCTTGGCACCCTAAAGCCAGACCAAAAGGCTGACTGGAAGAGTCATGTGGGTAGTGTTGTGCATGCTTACAACTGCACGAAGCATGAAACCACTGGAGTGACACCATTTTTCCTCATGTTTGGTCGTGAGCCACGCTTACCTGTGGACCTTGCATTTGGTATTGACATCAACTCCAAGAAGCAGTCTTTGACCAAATATGTAGAGAAGCTTAGAGACCGGTTGAGAAACTCTTATGAATTGGCTAGTGCAGCAGCTCAAGCTTCACAGGAGAAACAGAAGGCAGGATACGACACCAAAGTACGTGGTGCTATTCTTCAAACTGGTGATAGAGTCCTTGTGAAGATATTGGTACATGATGGAAAACACAAGCTCGCCGACAAATGGGAGGAAGTTCCATATGTTGTACTGAAACAACCAAATCCAGATATACCAGTTTACGAAGTGCAGCGAGAAACTGGAGATGGTCGCAAGAGGACTCTACACAGGAATCTACTCCTTCCAATTGGACATGTACCGAGTAGACTAAAACCTGATAACCCTCCAGTACCTAAACCAAGGAAGAAACAACAACCGACTGTGAAACCCAGACCAGTTCCGAGAACTAGAAAACCTGGACCTGCTATTGATGTCTCCACAGATGCCGACACCAGTATAGCAGAGTCTGAGGAATCCGAAGTTTACATGTACATGCCCCGGGGAGATATGGAATCCAGCATCCCATCAGATGTTGAATCTGCTTCCATACACAGTGATGATACGCAGATCCAGGACAGTGTTGATGACGATCATACATCTGTTGCTGGATCACAGGAGTCTGATGGTGAGGAGGACGCTCTTCCTCTTGTGGAGGATACAGGAGCATCAGATCCTGATACTATCGAAGATGCTGTTGCTGAACAAACCGTTTTTCGAAAGAACAGGATCTTGATGAAAGTGATGATGAGGAACAACTGCCTCGGAGGTCTGGCAGGACACGACGGGAACCGGCATACCTGAAGGAGTATGTCCGATCACAGGTCGTCCAAAGGTCGGAATGGGAGAAAAGGGCCGACTATTTGCAGTCAGCAATTGGTGCTGGAACGTTAAAAGCTGATGATGTGAATGTCACAACAGCACTATTACAGCTTATTACAGGCGGCAAATAATTATACATATTCATTTTCTTTATTTACAGGTCATTGTGTCCGTCCTTCTCCCAAGTAAATGACGAGGACGTCATTTAAGAAGCAGGTGGAGAATGTGACAGGGTGTTTTTAAGGTACATGATTATATTGTACATTTATTTCATGATAATTATTTGTACGTAATATTTTAATATTTCTAGTTTGAGAATGAGCGATGTTTGTACAAATGTTGTATTAGCGTTGAGTTTCCCTGCACAGGACCTCTCTTCTATCCAGTTCATCTTTTGACCGCTACTTTTCTACACGTCTTTGCTATCTTTCTTCTGATTGGTTTATATTTCCTTAATTCTTGGTTGTTATTGGTCAGTCGACAGATACCCGCCATGTATGATTTAAGGCAAGAGCGGTGGAAAATGTCAGATTGTATATTAATGTAATTTAAGTGAGATTCTTTGATATTTGTCAGCCAGTAATGAATCCAGTGGATGTACCTTATTTAGGATACAATGTAAGTTCTATATATTTACTTCTTGTGTGAAAATGTGAATGAATGAGACGAGTGAAAGTGTTTTACATTTTTGTAGCCCTCGAAGTAAACATGTCGACCGGGATTACGCATTTAGCGAATGTGAGATTTTTGTATTTGTAATTATTGTCAAGTCATTGTATATCATGAAGGTAGTAAAGAATTATGAGAATTATTGCGATTGCTTAATTGTCATTTTGTGTACTGATTTTATTGTAGATATTGATGGTCAGTTTGATTATCGATTTTTCGATACGCATAGCAGACAGGTTCACAATCAGTCACGCATGATTGCGCACATGTTATATTTTTAGATTCTTGACAGCCCGGTTAGAAATAAATGTTTGTTTACATTATTTTTATCTGTGTCAACTTTATAAATAGGTCCAGTATTTATTATTGTTATTTTGTTTACAGGACCTGTATTAACACTATTTTTATGGCACTTTGATGCAGTGAATACTGAAACCAGATTGGCATTTATTAATTATGTTGATGTAACTGATGTCTGTCTTATTGATGTACTGGTGTAGTGATGTTCTGAAGAACATAAACAGTGTTCTCCCCTTTCCATAAAAGGTTAGGTGTATTGCTTCATATGTTAGATTTAATTATAAATTGTATATTTAATAGGTTGATTATGTTTAATGTGTAATTAACATGGTGTTATAATTATCACATATGCATTTATTATATAAGATTGGTTTTATATGGAGTACATGCATATGGGAGTTGCTTCCCTTGTTTCATTAACATGGGATTGTTATACAGTACACGATATATATATGTATTATTTTCGATACACATGGTTATGCAATATTGAATGTGATATGGAGTTTATTTAAAGAACAACACAATTGTAAACAAATAGAACTTTATTTATTTATTTATTCAACATATTATATAAACATAGAACACAATGTTTACTGATATATTGTTGACATATTTTTATAGTTGAATATTGCATCATGCCAATGATGAGAATTAATACTATGTGCCAATTTTATTTATATTGTTATAATTGTTATATTTTATAGAGTTTTTCTACTACTGTATTAAAGGATGAACCTTAGCTGGACTTAGTGTTTATTTAGAGCCCAGAAACCCCGTTACACATCTTTCAAAGTTTGTGAGGTGAAGAATACTGAAATGTTCAATACTTTGTTCTTTAGAAGTCCTCTTTAGATGTACCTTCTTCATGGAGAAATCCCTTATATTTTTTACTTCTTCGCCCTTCAACATCTTGTTAAAATCTTCTTGTGTTAACTTAGTTTTATTTAATTCTTTTCCCTTTGTCTTAACACTAATTACATTGTCTGTATCTATCGTTATAGTCATATATAACTTAGGCGCAATATAAACCGCCTTAACTATCTTGGCGTTTTTCTTATAGTCATTAGCCAAGTCACCTAAGTTATTACCGTTGTAATTAGGTATTAGTTTTGCTTGTTCACCAGGTACGTGTAAACTATCAGTGTCAGTGTAGTAAAAGTCTAAATCTATTTCATTTTCCGGATTTAACCTCATCATATGTTCATACATAATCTTGTGGCTATAAGCCAGAATAAAAGCACCATAATGTGATGGTTTACTGATCTTATCAACCGAGTCAATCTCGGATCTTAAGTAACCTGATACATACCAAGCATCAGAAATTAATTCTAGATCATTGATGAAACTTCCAGTATTCATTGTTATCCTCTATAGTTTGAGTATGAGTAAATATTGGTCTTTGAATCATCTTACCATATAACCATTCATCAGTAGCTTTGCCAAAGTATATTGAACGCTTCCTTTTTGACTTGTTTTCTTGGTCTGAAAGAATTTCTGTATATAATCATAAAACACTTTACTAGTTTCTTCCCATTAATAACCTTCAACAATCTCGACTTCGTAGGCATGTGTCAACATTTGTTCTATATCAACTGAAGTATACCAACCCTCCGCGTCTTGTAAGTCCCATTTAGTTGCTCCTTTTTCATCCTTTCTTGCTACTACTGGATGAAGCAGTTTTTTATTCGAAACGTATTTAACCTTATATATCCCCATTTTACCCTTCATTTCACCCTTAGTATGTTTTCTTTGTCCCACCGGATATTCATGTAACATACTAGTAGGATAAAGAGACACGACGTCTATGTTTAACAAGAAATCAGTTACATCATCATAGTTTATGTTTTCCTTAAACTGTTCAGATACAAACTCAGTCTTGCTCTTATAACATCTTCCACCATAAATACTCTTCCTGATATTATTTTCTACCTCTGCTGAATCAGACAAATCAAC
Source organism: Modiolus philippinarum (assembly GCA_002080025.1). NCBI lineage: Eukaryota > Metazoa > Mollusca > Bivalvia > Mytilida > Modiolidae > Modiolus > Modiolus philippinarum. The sequence continues at coordinate 71,996 of MJUU01001714.1, forward strand.
CATGTCATCAGATGGTATGTAATCTTTCCAGATATCAAACCCTAGAGAACTTGTCGAAATAAAATTAGTAATATCCCTACGGAAATCTTTATAACACTGATCATTTAACTTATTAAACAACTCTCTCAGACCAAGTACGTCAGACTGTAGATAAACAAGGCATTCGTTTCTCATTTGATCAGACATGTCTTCCCACCTACAAGCTTTAGTATGATCAAATTCTCCTTTTTGTACTTTGCACCCGAAATCACTTAATGCTTGGCTCAAAGAACTACCTATGTGTTCCATCAGATCGAAACAACGTAGTTTTCCTTTTGCTAATCCAATTATGCTTCCGTTGTTCATGATAAATTTATCCGGAGCTAATCCTAATTTATTCATGCTCTTAATCAAGAAGTAGTGATCAAAGTTACTTCCGTTATAAGCGTTGACAATGAGCTCGTTAGATTTGTTGTCGAGTTCATTAGCTTTGCTGATCAAATATCGTACAAAATTATCAACACAATCATCACCAGCATAATAACAGAATCCATCTTTTTCTACGAATCCTAGGATATATGGTGTATGAACCTTATGTCCGTCAACAACTTTCGTGTAAGTCTCTATATCATAATGTATTATGTTGTTATTTAACTCTTTACTCTTTGTTGTTCTTCGGATCAAATACCTACCTTTTTTCTTTATTATTGCTTGATAATAACCAGATTTATTAACGTTGCACTTATGTTTTTTCTTGTATCTTGTACCACAACGAGAACAAACAACTGGACAAGTATGGTTGTTTAAATACGTTTCGCCACAAGACGAACACTTCTTCTTTTGTTGTTCGATAACAAGACTGTAATGGCCCTCAGCTAAAACAATATTGATAAGATGCTCGATGCCATAATGTTGTTTTGTCTCTTCACAGAACAAACCAACAGGTATCTGATACCTTTTTATTATGTCCCATGCTACCGGAAAAGGCACGGGTATTTTAGGAACTAAACCATAAAATCTTCTTATCTCATCACAGACAGTGATTGTTGGATTAATTTTGTCCGTTAGTTGTTTTAAGCACCTAAAGAAACAGTTGTTATTTGTTGATAACGGGCGTTTCCTTTTGACTCCTTTTGTTATTATCTCTGAGTAATTCTCATTCCAGCAACCACCACTTGGTGATTTTGCTACTTTTATTCTAATTTCTATGATTTCATATGTGTAATCCTCCTTCGGAGGTAAAGAAAGGTCTACGTATTGTTGATAAAGCGATACAAAGTCAGTAAACTCTTTTATAAGAAACGAGTTCATACTCTGTGTTGTATTATATTTGTAACTTGGTGTATTACCAGTGTAAACAAATTTAACTGATACATCAGCACTATCAGTAATCCCGTCTGAAACAGCGTGATCCAGTCTTTCTTTTATTAACTCTGATATCACCTCTACCTCATCGCTAGTTAATTCTTCTTGAGGGTAATTAATAGTATACGTTCTAATTCCTTTATTTTCTTTGTAATTCATTTTGAATGACATTTTTATTCTATAAATCATTCACTTTTAAATGATTTTTTATTCTTTAAATAAAATGATTTTTTTATCAGGTAACTTTTTATTCTACAACTCTCTTACGATGAGCCGCAGAGTTAATATGATTTTTTTGGCAGAAATACAAAGGAGTTTATTACACACCTCACAATAAAATTTGCGGGAAGCGTACTATTTTTTTTATGTTCATTGTGGGCTTGTTTTTTTCAGCATCTGTCTCATATAGTTTTCTTCTTCTTATTTTTATAGTATGATTTTTATCTACAATAGGCGATTAATTCTTGCTTTTATACCCTTACTTAACAGTTGACCAATTTTTGATGCGGCGTTGTCGTTGTTGTACTTTTTTATTTCTTTAATCAATGCACCTGGTTTTGTCGAAGGTACATATTCACTGCCGAAGGCACTGCCGTAGGCACTTGGTTTTGTTACTGCCGTGGGCACTGTCGTAGGCACTGGTACACTTGGTGCTGCCGTAGGCATTATTTTATCTGCTACATACTCTCCCACCTTTTCACCAAGTTTTTTACTCCCAGTGTCTAATGCTGCAACGGCAGATTTCTTTATTGTCTCGTGTAACACTTGCTTTGCGGCGGTGCCAAATATGCTGTCGAATAGTCCACCACCTATTTGTTCCCTCGTTACCGGGTCAACGAAAATGTGTGTTCCTAACTCCTTACTATATACTTTTCTCATTTTTTCTTTACCGTCTATATTTCTCTCAGAATAAAAGTAAAACTGGTGTCAACACCATTCAAGTCTATATTTCTACCGTTTACGTCTGTTATCCATACGCGAATCGAGTCAATCCTTGTTTTGTTTACTTCTGAGTATCCTATATGGTATGGTGTCTCTCGAAACGGATAACTACGAATTAGATCTGCAGTACTAAACACGTAGATTACGTCACCCGACTTACCGTCTACGACTGAATCAGTTATTAAATCACATTGAACATAAATTCTATCTACGGAGTTAGTGATATTAGGTAGCCTACTACCGTATTCCGTTTGATTTACTATTTTCTTGTCGAACCCGATTAAATCAGCAAAGTTACCTTCTCTTAAGTCTAGCATCGCACCCTTGGTTAATGTGATTTTCACCTTAAAGCTCGTCAGATCAAAGTCTATTTTTATTGGACTGTCTTCGACTCCGTCGTTTACCGATAGAAATTCTGCTATATAAGAGGACATGTCCCCGTAGCTGTAAGCACCATTAGTAAATGTTAATTCCTTGAATGTTTTACTAGGGTCAAAGACACTCTTAGAATCAAGACTATACTTTATTTTCTTGTTACCATAGACCTCAGAAATATTATACCAACTGTAAGTCATAGTATTTATCTGGGACAAACCAAATAGATACTGTTTGTTTTTATTTAATACCAAGGGTTGTTCAAACTGGGTCTCAAAATTAGAAGGGGTCCCTTCGCCGGCATAACTAGAAAGTGTTATCATTCGTTTCATTTTTTATTACTCAAAATATTTTCTATAAATTCCTTCGTGTTGTTCTTTTGTTATATCCTTATTTGACAGAAGAGTGTCTAGAATGCTTATACCCTCGTTTATTAACTCATCGTTGTTGTTACCAGCCTCGATACCAGCAATAAGAAGCTCTAATTGATCTACTAGCTTTGTTGGGTCATAGCACAAAATATTTTTGTATTTACCACTTGACTTTACTAAAGGATGTTGCGACAGTTTAACTAGTTTTTTGAACATACGTTTTGAAGAATCAGAATACGTTTTTTGGGATTATATCTCTTTGTCACTAAATCAATAAAGTCATCATTAACCGATGTGTCAATTACTTGTTGTCCTTTTTCGTCTAGTCCATACAACTTATTATATTCGAAAAGTTGTTCTAAGTCCAACAGTAAATCAGAAAAGTAACCATCAGTGTCTAATTTATATGACCCTTTAGTCGCTAAGGCTTTTCCAATTTGTTTCTTCAAATTCTGGTAATACGCTCTGTTTTGATCTATTTGAAATTCAACTTCTGCTGGTGATTCAGCATTTTTTTTTATCTTTCCCAGTTCCCTATTTATATTCTTTGCCTTGTTGATCTTTTCTTCGATAGTTAGGTCTTTTCCTTGTAGTTGTTTCTCGGCGTCATACTTATCGATAGACAAGCCACCTGGTATTGTTGTTATTTCGGATACCTGCAGTCCCGACGGTCCCGGTTCCTGTGGTTCTTCTATCGCGAAAGGTTCCGGCGGAATAGGTTCCTCTAATTCCTGAACAGGCACTACCGCAGGTGGAACAGGAACTGCCGCAGGCACTAGTTGTTGCGTCACCTCAGGCGCTGGTATCGCAGCTACTGCTTTAGTCACTGGTTCAAAGAATTCTTCGAGTTTATCAGACTGAACACTTTTTCTTATTCTTTCTTCTTCCTTCTTCTTGTTGTACTCCTGTACCACTTTCTTTGCTTTTGACTTCTTTTGAGCTAAATCCTTTAATTCGTTTAACATTTTTATCTTCCTAATATAAAAAGTAAATATGGGTATATTTAATGAAATATCTAAGA
>MJUU01001717.1:11305-22258 GCA_002080025.1 Modiolus philippinarum
TGTTTTACTTGTATAAAGCTATATGGTTTTATATTAATATTTTATGTATTTATTAAAATTGTTCAATAAACCCAACAGTTCTCGCCACAATATAGCTGAAATATTGCTGAAGTTGGCGTAAAACATCAATCAATCAACCAATCAATTAAAAAGAGCAGAAATACTAAATGAAATCGACCAATATATTTCGTCAGATCTGTTGTTTTCACGGAGGTCGTAAAGAATGACGAAGTAGATTACAATTATAATTCAGGTAAAAATCTTTGACATTGTCTACAGACTGACTCATAAAAGTCCTACAGTATCGAGACTTGTTAGTCATAAAATGACTGTTTTACGTCTAAACCCCTCGGTTTCAAAGTACCCAATCTTAATATGACCATTTGTTCCAACGTTCGTCTATAATACCGGCCTTGTGTAGCTGAATAACAAGAAGGGGTTGGTTGGAAATTTTGAACGAAGGATTGAAGGCATGGGTAAAACCTTTTGGTATGGCATTTGCGTAGAAATTCCAAGTGACTACTGTATTTAGTAATATGAGAATAGCTGATATCAAAAAATAGTTGCCTTGGTTGCCCTTCCTACTTGGCATCTTTCTTTATGAATTGATTATGTTTTGCAATGTTACGGAACCTTTGTAATAAGCTCGTTTTGAGAGGTCAGTTGATTGGCGTAAAGTCTAAATTTCCCGTCTTTTTCAACAAGTCTACTGTCTTTTTCAATTGACAATAATCATTTTTCGTCCCAAGATTTTTTTCTACATCCCATAACCCTATTGGTTATTCTCACACTTGTTCTCGTCTTGATATAGCTGATATATTGCTCTGTAGACGTTAAAAAAATCAATCTAAATATTTTGATGCAACAGCAGCCTCATTGGGAGGTGTATAAAAGGCGAAGTTAAAAGTCCCTTGACACGATTGCTCATTCCACATTTGTTTCCCTTTTTAAAATTTTAATTGATTCGATTGATTAACTTGATCTCGTTCTTAAAGAGCTAAAATATTGCCTTCTGGATGTACACACTAAATGCAATATATAAATATGTGTCGCGGAACAGCTCACGAGGTCAAAAACAAAATATAGAGATATATGCACATGTGAGCTGTTAAAAGGGGATCAATTTAAATTCCATAAAACCACAAAAAGTTATAATGAACACATAACAAAATTAAAAAGAGCAGAAATACTAAATGAAATCGACCAATATATTTCGTCAGATCTGTTGTTTTCACGGAGGTCGTAAAGAATGACGAAGTAGATTACAATTATAATTCAGGTAAAAATCTTTGACATTGTCTACAGACTGACTCATAAAAGTCCTACAGTATCGAGACTTGTTAGTCATAAAATGACTGTTTTACGTCTAAACCCCTCGGTTTCAAAGTACCCAATCTTAATATGACCATTTGTTCCAACGTTCGTCTATAATACTGGCCTTGTGTAGCTGAATAACAAGAAGGGGTTGGTTGGAAATTTTGAACGAAGGATTGAAGGCATGGGTAAAACCTTTTGGTATGGCATTTGCATAGAAATTCCAAGTGACTACTGTATTTAGTAATATGAGAATAGCTGATATCAAAAAATAGTTGCCTTGGTTGCCCTTCCTACTTGGCATCTTTCTTTATGAATTGATTATTTTTTTCATCCTGATATACTTGACATTAAAACTTCGTAATTATGAAATCAACACGTTAAGCTGTTTCAATTCTATCAATATTAGTCAAAGCCTAAAATTCAATATTAGAGAAACAACATTACATGATCAATATCTTATTTTGACTAACTTTGGGGTTGTTTTTACTATTTTTTCTGATATTTCATTTGTTGAACCAAACTTTTCACCATATGAGCAACAATTTGTACGTAAATGTCTTCTTTACAATGCACTTTACCTGAGACTTACCACTAGGTGTGACATTTGTATTTTGACACTGGATCTTAAATTATTAATGACTTGTTCTTTATTGTACATGGAGATGAATAAGGGTAACTGTCGATCTTTGACTCTAACATAAAATGACTTCCACTTATGCCGTAATTTCGACGGCCTCGTTTAGTATTTACCAAAACTTTTTTTCTTGCTGGCATACCTTCCGAATTGTTTATGAAATGTTTAAATTCTGTCAGTGTTGGTCTTCTTCAACAAAATAATAACGATGGTTTTAAAATCCTTAATAGTCCTGTTTGCCTTTTTAAGTACTTGCCTTTTTTTCTTGCTGGCATTCCTTCCCTATTGTCTATACAATGTTTAAATTCTGTTAATGTGGCCTTTCCCTTGCAATAATATAGGTAACAAAATTAATTGTTTTAACATCTACAAAACTTCCCTTTCCTCTGGATGCAAGAATACGTTCTTCTTCCTTTAACAATATAGACAACAAAGTAACAGTTATTGCTAAACAAATCTTTTCTTCCATGCTGAAAAGTTTCAATTGGAAACCTATTGTATTCTGTGACAAATAGAAAAGATCCTCAAGGAAGGACCTACAGTCGTAAGATAAGACTTTATTGATCAGGTGAAGCTGATATAAATATATGTTTTATGTAAACCAGCAGTTAAGAAACCTACAACAAAGCCGGTCGGAAGGGACGCTAAATCTCATAAAAAGACAAAAAGCTACAACACAAAAGAAAGTCAAGACACCAAAGAAGAAGTGAAGTCAAGAGCTTATCTTTTACATATGCAAGAAAAAGCCCTTTTAAGGGCTACCAAACGCCTCGAAAAGATAATAAGTTGTATCAGCAATTTTCAATTTCTGTAAGTATAGTGTATTTTCTCTTTTTCTGTATTTATTTATTTATTTATTCATTACCTATTTATTCATGTATTTATTTATTTATTTTTTGCAATCAGTCCTTCATATTGAAATTTCATTCTTTGTTGAGTACCGCTCTCGAAATCCCGCCAATTTTTTCTCGATCCTGTTTCGGGACGGGAAACATCTTACAAACACAATTGAAAAGAAACATTTTCCCGGTTCTCGACCTAAATTTTAAGCAGATACCGACATTAGTTCCTCTTTTCCCGTGCATTTACATTTGCCACGATTCCTTCCCCGCTCATCTAAAAAGTCAAACCTGCATGCTACCCGCTCATTCCAAAATCGATTTATTGATCTGTTAATTATTAATGAATGAATTGACTACGTAGAATAGTAAACGATCTATGAAAGTTTGAAGATAAACACAAAATTGTATTTAAAAATAAATCCGTGTGTAAAAGTGTTCTCTTTCAGTATTCTGAGATTTCGTAAAAAACTGTCCTGTGTGTATCTTATGTTAACTTCCGGGGTGCACGAAAGGACAAAAATGAAAGCAATACTATTTATTTTATTTAGTAAAAGGTATTTAGAATGTGCGTTTTGTAAACCTCTCTAGCAAATAGCTGTTTTACCTTCATTCTCATAATATTACAAATAGTTCACGCCACGATAAAGCTAAAATGCTGCTAGATGACATTTTATTGAATCCATTTTAATAACTAGTATGTCAATTGTTCGAAGAACAATTGATAGGTCTTTCCGGAAGTTGTGCCATAATGCTCTCATTTCAGATTAACCGATTAAACTAAGACACTCTATATATATCTTTAATATGTACATTTATCAATATACATTGACGTAAAACCAAAGTTTGTGTTGTCCATGATACTTTGATATTGACCTGATTTTGAAAGAAACATCTTCCTGTACTTTTAAAAGGCCTCATATCAATATATAGGTGGCCTGAATTAATTGGACCGACCTCTCAATTGTTCTTGGAACAACTGAGGTTCTAGTTTTATCAGCTTCGCTGAAGTTTTCATCTGAATTTGCACAGCAAATGGTTGAGAATAATATATAAACACATTTTGCAGAACAATGATTTTAACACACGAAAAGTTGTAATACTTACTAGTTTTATAGCAGATTTATTAAGTGCATACGTTTGCACAATTAAAAGAATTTATTTAAGAATATGTCGAAAGATATTTTTCAATGTTGATAATTTTGATAAATGAAAAAGTGGGCAGTTATTTATTTTATTCATGATGTTCTGCAAATTGCATAATTTTTATCTCAAAAATGTGCAGATGGTCATACAAACTGTTACACAAGGCTTCATATTTCCAAATACTATTAAAATACAGTAGTAAAATATATATCGTCCATTTTGCTGCCATTGTTTTAATCTTTATCGCTGTGCCATGTTATTGTTGTCATACATGTATTAGTGGCTAGGTTACAGAAAGTTCAAATGTTAGACACTAGACTTCACCGGGCAAAAGACCTTATCGGTCAATAGATCTAAGTGGTCAATAGACGTCATCGGTCAATAGACTCCATTGGTCAATAGACCTCATTGGTCAATAAATTCCATCGATCAACAGACCGCACTGAGCAATAGACCTCATTGGGCAATAGACATGCAGGGATATGAAAATACTAATAGATGAAAATACTTTTTACGTAATATAACGTATAAAATATATGTATAAGATATATATATTAAATTGTATATATCAGTGATTAAGGTTGTTACTTAAACTACTGTACTTATGAAATATTATAACATTTTTCCTAATGCAATCAAATTGATAACACTGAGTAGCCAGAAACACAATAAGTTAATTATAAATGTTTATAATTTTTATGTAAAAAAATTTCCCGTGGGAGAGATGTTTGCTCTCTATATTTTTCAGTTATGGTGTACTTGTGCATGAGAGAATTTCTCATATGGATATACTATTCATACTTTCAAATGTAATCCAGACCACCTGTTTTAAGGCCCACATCTCACTATTTTATTACCCCAAGTTTTCTTACATTCGACTTGATGAGTGCCCTGTGTTTGTCTATATGTTGTAATCGTCCACTAGCTTAAGACACTAGTGCTTTTGTCTGGAAAAAGGATGACAGTGATTGTAAGAGCACTTTGCGAGTTTAATGGATGTTTGTTGACAATCCCTCACCCATGACCAATGAAGACATGGAGACGATTAGCAAAGAATTCCGCTTAAACCGGTGCTAAGGGCCGTCTTGAACTTACTATGAGGCATGAGCAAAGCTCATTGTTGAAGGCCTCAAAGTGACTTCAAGATGAAGAACAACAATAAAAGCGTTGTTCCTTTGCTTGTTTTTTTACCATGTATTTGTAGAGACTTTGTCTCATGTGCATTTACTCTATATCCTTTTATTCACCATTTTTTAAAAGGGGTGAAAATTGATTTCTTAGTAATGCTTGGATAATAATTGGAGGGATCATTTCGGTGACTTCTGTGTTTGAATCCAATTACAGTCATTATGTGTTTTGATTTAATTTTCAATTAATTGATATCAAAATTTATTACATAATACAGAATCAAAATAACTATTGTGCAATGTACTAAGTGTTTCTTAACTTCTACCGCGGGGACATAAGTGTTAAAAAAACATGTTGTTTTCAGTAGTTTTCCTAATGTTCCATGTGTAATTGTATGTCAAAAACACATAAAACAATAAAGTGTGCACATGCTTTACTTTTGTCGTCTGCTAAATATCATTTTTGACAACCAGCTGATCAAGTTTCACTTTACCTAGTAAACACGAAACCACAATTTAGATAATCTGACAAGCAGATCATTTATCATTTAAAACAGTAGCTACATTTGTGTAGATGTTTTATTTTAAGGAACTGTGTAGATGTTTTATTTTAAGGAACTGATGTCATCCCTTTTAAAGTGACCAATAAACCTTTGACCCCTACATTTTTTAATGTAAAACATATCAACTAAATACAATGATATAGGTCCAAAATACCTATTTCTTACACATTCCGAAATTTCCCCAAATAATTGCTCCAAGAAAAATTAAAAAAAAATTTTGCAAGCCCTTATCATGACAGCGGTCCGTTCACCAACATTTGCCCAAATGAACGAAATATCTGTCATAGCCTAACAAACATTTTTCCCATTACAATTCACTACCTATTTATTACCATTTCCGAATAATATCACAAAACATGTTTAGGGAGTTTTCTAAAATAACCCCCTCCCCTGATAACGAAACGACCCAAGACGGATACAATCACAACTTCAACAGAAACTACAAAACCCCGACCAAATTTCATCGACCTACACTTACCCACTTAGACACCTCTGTGAAGAGAAGAAAAAAACCAACACAATTTTACAATCCCAATAATGTCTGTCCGTTGTACACCGGACAGACCTTAATTAACATGTCAGGTAAATGTGTTCACTGGACGTAAAACTAGCTAATCAATCATAATACGAAAGGTCTGACCGAGCACCATTGTATACCTAACGATTAATGCATTCTAAAGAACCCATCTAAATATTTTGAATAAAGGGCTACGCAGAGCGCAGCATGTCGAACACTGAACTTGAATAAGTGTAATTCAAAATGAATGAGGGCACAGTAAAGAGCTTGATACAATAATTTAATGGACACAATATAGAAGTAGACCCAGTAATTAGCTGCACATAAACTAAGGCAAATATAAAAATTTGAAATGATTCCTTATATAGATCGGAAATGGTAAGAGGTATGTCAAATTGGTCAACGGTCAACATACTACTTTAACAATATGATAAGAGGAATTCGAAGAAACGAACCCATTAAAATCCAACAAAAAATAAAAGATTTAATATATTTTGAAAATTTCAATTTCAGCCACTTTGACCCCTTTAGCTCGGAAACGGTAAGAGCTGCGCCAAATCCGTTGACAAAATGCCAAAGCTTATATCACTAGAAATCCAAAGAAAAAATCTCATTGCAATCCGATGAAAAATAAGGATTTCACATATTTTGAAAAATTGCAATTTTGGCCCCTTTGATCCCTTGTAGCTCGGAAACGGTAAAAGCTAAGTGAAATCTGTTGTCACATTTCTGAAGGCTTATATCAAGAAGAATCTGAAGAAAAAATTCCTGTCGAAATCCAATGAAAAATAAAGATTTACATATGTCTAAAATTTTGGCCCCTTCGACCCCTTGTAGCTCAAAAACGTAAGAGCTACCCCTAATCAGTTGACATATTCCTGAAAAATTACATCAAGAGGAATCCAAAGAAAAAAATATCATCAAAATCTGATGAAAAAAATTCATAAAGATTTCACATATTTAGAAAAATTGCAATTTTGGCCCCTTTGACCCCTTGTAGCTCAGAAACCGTAAGAGCAAAACAAAATCTGTTCACTTACTAATGAAAGCTTATATCATGAGGAATCAAAAGAAAAAATTCTATGAAAAATAAAATTTTTATGTAATCTGCATATTTACAATTTTGGCCCAGTTTGGCCCCTCATAACTCGGGATGGAAACAAGTTATCAAAAATCTAATGGTGTAGCCCTGTGTTTCTTTTTCATAAAAAAATCCATTGGAAAAAAACGGCATTAAAATCGGACTTAAATAGAATATTTTTTTTTTTTAATTTGCCCCTTTTGAGCCCCATTTATCTCATGAACGATACATGCAACGTGAAATCCGTTGACATACTACTGATTGGAAATGACCTCAGGAGCACACTGAAAGAAACCCCATCAAAATCCAATAATTAATAAAAATTCTACAGCTTAATATGTGAAAACACCCAATTTTGCCCTTTTTGGCCCCTATTTTAAAACCGGGCGGGGTCATAATGACCAAAATCAATCCACACCTTCCTTTTGTGCCAAGGAACATTGTGTTAAAATTTCATAAGGATTGATCAGTTTGAACTTGAGTTATTGACAAAATTTTTGCGGTCGTATAAAAATGCAACCTCTCGAGACGATAAAGAATTCGAAATTTCTTCTCTTTTCCCATTTCTCCCGTTTTCATTTTCATAAGTAGATGCACCGGTTTTCTCTTCTACCTTGATTTCCTTCTTAGATTTATTAACTTGTTCTCTTTGAGCTATATCTGAAATATTGCTCACAGGACGTAAATTTTCACTTAGCCTTCAATCAACACGTTGCCGTGCGCGGTCCCGGCTGAAGAATAGGCCCGCAGCATCCTCTGAGCTTGGAGTATGAGCCATCCTAACAGAGGACCCCGAGGGAACCCCGGGATATAGAAATAGGACCCAGTATCTCCGGCTTGCGGGGTGTGACCCCTCCTAAACGGAGGCTGACCCCGAGGGTCCCGGGATATAGAAATAGGACCCATTCCGTGGTTGTGCGGGATTAATAAATACACAACCCATCTTTCGGATGGGATGTAAACTCAGGTCCACGTGTTGGAAGAAATGCCACGCTTCCTGCACGTTAAAGAACCCTTGTAACAAACTCTTTTTGGGGTGGTCCGTAGGTGATCGGCTACAAGGCTAAATTCCCCGCCCTTGACGATTTCACCCTACTTTTCCAGTGGCAGTCAGAATTTCTCGTCCCATGGCCATTTCCATACCCCAAAGTGATTATTTATCAACAAACTTGTTCTCGTCTTGATATAGCTGAAATATTGCTGAGTAGACGTTAAACAATATTCAATCAATCAATCAATCAATCAACACGTTAAACATGTTTAAATTGGTCAATAAAACCCCAATTTATCCATAATACTACATAATGAAATCGAAATAAAGCCATATACACGTAGATATATAGAGATTATTATATGGCATTTTTCATATCATATCTCGTATCATCCCGAGACATCCATATTAGCCCGAGGGCCGAATATGGGTCGAGGGATGATATGGGATATGATATGAAAACTGCCATATCATAAACTATTTTTCATATACTTCAACAATTGACTAGTTTAACTCTAACTTCACATAAAATGAAATCATTTGAAAATGTGTGTCATTTAGAGTCAGTGTCGTTGTTTCAAAGGGAGTGTGTTGGTTTCATTTTGGACATCATATCCAAATATACAGTCACTTCGGTATTTTGTATTTACATTTTTATTATGAACCATCCTTGGAAGAAAGACGTATTAAACTTGGTTTACAATATGCAACAAAGCTTAAAGCGTATCCTTCAAATCCTTCTCACAACTGTGTTTTCAAACCTCTTCACAAAGCTGACTATGGAAAACGCCCAAATGTTATACAACCTTTTGGTCTTCGTATCAAACCACACCTTGAATCTGCTAATATAAATTTAGATGAAATAGCTCCTATAGAAACTCCCAAAAAACCTCCATGGCTGAACCCAAAACCAACATTTAATTTTGAACTACGCAAACACAAAAAGGTTGATACCAATCCTCTGGTTATCCAGCAGGACTTTGCAAGAATTAAATCTGAACATCCTGAATACTTTCAAATTTACACAGATGGCTCTAAGGATGGAGACAGAGTGGCTTCTGCAGCCGTTTTCGGAGATCGTGCAGCAACTCTCCGATTACCATCCTCTAGTTCCATATTTACTGCCGAAGCTAACGCTATTTACTCAGCACTTAAATTTGTAGCTTTATCGCAATCAAATAAATTCATGATCTGTTCCGATTCACTTTCTTGCCTATTGGCAATTGAAAGTCGAAAAACAAAACACCCTATTATTTTGAAAATAGCCGAATTCTACAAATCACTTGTAGCATTAGGCAAAGATGTCATTTATGTTTGGACTCCTAGTCATGTGGGGATCTATGGAAACACAGTTGCTGACCAGGAAGCCAAGGATGCACTAGATGATGAGATGGCGGATTGTCCAGTACCGCACACTGACATGAAGCCTTTAATTGTTAAATACATTTTAAAGTTATGGCAGGCCAAATGGGATCTCCAAACAAATAATAAACTGCATGGAATACAGTCAGACGTCGGTAAACAAATTGGTTCCTGTGGTAAAAACCGCAGGGAACAGGTAGTGTTGACCCGATGTCGTATTGGACATACTAGAACAACACATAGTTTTATCCTCAACAGTGATGATCGACCTGAATGTATTCCATGCAATTGTCCTTATACAATTCAACATGTTTTAATTGAATGTGTAGATGTTGCCGATATCAGGCGTGATTTTTATTCTGCTGATTGTCTTAAAGACCTATTTACAAACGTCGCAGGCGACAAAATCGTTCAATTTTTAAAAGCAATCAATTTATTTAGTAAGATTTAAATAGATCAATTTTAAACAAGTTTCTAATTTCTAATATTGTTATTGTTAAACCAAAAATTTACTATTATGTTTTTTAACATTTTACACATTTGTTTTACTTGTATAAAGCTATATGGTTTTATATTAATATTTTATGTATTTATTAGAATTTTTCAATAAACCCAACAGTTCTCGCCACAATATAGCTGAAATATTGCTGAAGTTGGCGTAAAACATCAATCAATCAATCAATATTATGTAAACAAATGCAATATAGAACACTCGCTTTTTACTAAAATGAAACAATAAAATTTTCACATATGAAAAAGGATTTTCCTACCCCACTTTTTCTTTCGTGTTTGTTTTACATTAATCTCATTTGCATTCAAGTGTAAAAATATTGCAAAGCAATTTATTTACAATTTTCAGTACAAAATGGTAAGACATAAATTCCAATTGTTTGTATGTATGTATGTTTATGTGTATACAATATAAATGTATAATAATAAATGCAAACCAGATTGAAATAAATATTTCTATATACATCTGTTGATGTAAACACAAATGTGTTTACGTGAGAACATGTCAGTATTCGCCCATCTTTATTAGTGTATCGTGATGTCATCATATACATAGATACATACATACATATGGGTACCCATAAACCGGTTTAACCCTACCACTGGCTGTTGCCAGTGCCGGTACCAAGTCCGGCTATACCGAGTTCCTATCGCTATCTATGTTTGTCTTTTGTCATTTTATTGTTTTTCTTGTGCAGTTCCGCAGTGCGCGGTCCCGGCTTATGAATAGGCCCGCAGCATCCCCTGAGCTTGGAGTATGAGTCTTCCTAACAGAGGACCCCAAGGGAACCCCGGGATATAGAAATAGGACCTAGTATCTCCGGCTTGCGGGGTGTGACCCCTCCTAAACGGAGGCTGACCCCGAG
>MJUU01001717.1:34070-51156 GCA_002080025.1 Modiolus philippinarum
CCCGAAAAAAAGATTCACAATTTTTAAATCATCTTTGAATACCTTTTCTCTCCTTTCTGTTATTTTTTTCTTTTAAATTTTGTATTGTTAGTTAAAACAAAGACAATTACATCTTTCCTCGTCAACAAATTTACAAATTTTTATTCTGCTACAAAGTGAATAGTGTTCACTGTAATTTGCATAACTAGTTTAGGGTTGTCACCTGGAGACAATAATTTCAGAGCATACTGAATTATCATCAGATGTTTTATCCAATAGCTGAATAGGTAAGCAAGAAAAAAGTTCGGGAAAAATATTCATACTTCCAGTCAATAGTCTCGGAAACTATTGACCGGTAAAAGTAACAACGTTGGAAGCGGTGAAAAAAAGTAATTTTATTTCAGAAATTTTAGTAGTGATGTTCATATACTGAGGTATAATAATGAGTGGTTAATGCTTTGTCACTTGGGGTATCAAAATCAAGCCATGTAATAAGCAATTTTCTACCCTTGATAGTGAAAGACATCTAATTCTGATAACAAGGCATTACATTTACTTGCAATATTACCCACTGTACTTGTTTTTTTGTTGTTTTTTTTTTTTGTTTTTTGTTTTTTTGTTTTTTTTTAGGGGGGGTTTCGGTATCAGCATTTAATTTGGTTTCGTAGCAATATTATATAAAAAATGTATGATCACTCCATATTATGTTCCTGGTACCATGAAAAATACTTTTTTTCTACATATTTTACTGGGTTCCGTATAAAATCGTTGCTTAAATTTACTGCATAATCTATGTTCAATTTATTTTAGTATATGCATAACAGAATTTAAAACCTACTTTAAGATATAAAACATTCGGTCGATTTTCGCTAGACAATTTATTCAAATCATAAATGAAGCAATTGAGTATTTAAGATTACTCTGCATTTCAGGTTGTCTGGCAAAGTACTGCAGATTAAATGTAAAGCTTGAATATTGTTATATCTACTGTCCCTGTAAAATAAATGTATAAAATATAGAATGGGATTTATAGAGAAATTTTATCTTCATTAAATGTATTGGTGCAATCAGAATTTCCTGTTGACTGAACTGCTGACAAATGTCGTCTGAGCTTTTATAGAATAAATTACATAATTGTTGCGGTATATCCACTTTAGAGATTAATAAAACTGATATATTCTGTATAATTTAAAGAAGCACGTTTGATTTGTTTTCGTTGGGAACGGTCAAAGAAATAATGTACCATGGCAGAGTTACTTCCTTCTAAAAATATTGCATATGACAGAGTTACTTGCTTCTAAAGATATTGCATATGAAAGAGTTACTTACTTCTAAAGATATTGCATATTCAAAATACTTTTGATTTTTGAAAATTAAAATCTTAATAAAATTGTAAAAATAATGAATTGTGAATTTGATCTCTTTTCTTTATGTTATCTTAATTCTATGTTAATATTTGACGTATATGGTTTGCATGGTATATCTTCAACTGAATGGCGTGGCAACACTGATAACTGATATCCCGATGGAAAGCACACCGTTGAGTTGTAAAGGGTAGTTTCTATGTATAGTCTAGAACAATAGTTTTATCCTCAACAGTAATGACAGACCTGAATGTATTCCATGCAATTGCCCTTATACAATCCAGCACGTTTGAATTGAATGTGTAGATGTTGCCGATATCAGGCGATATTATTCTGCTGATTGTCTTAAAGACCTATTTACAAATGTCGCTGGCGACAAAATCGTTCAATTTTTAAAAGCAATCACTTTATTTAGTATGATTTAAATGTATTTATCTTAAATTTTCTAATATTGTGACAGTTAATCTGACATTTCTACTGTTATGTTTTTTTTTTATTTTACACTCTTGTTTACTTGTATGAAGCTATAATGGTTTTATATTAATATTTTATATATTTATTATAATTGTTCAATATACTCAACAGTTCTCGCCACTATATAGCTGAAATATTGCTGAAGTTAAACATCAATCAATCAATATATGTATAGTCGTCAGAGGTAGTTTAACTAACAAACCTATCCACTGGTAAATATAGCGACATATACTGGGTTTGTTAAATTAGCTATACATTCTGATTCACCGCTGTAAATCTGCTACATAATGTTACATCTGCTCAAAATTAACTTCTTGTCAAAATTGTCTCTAAAAATAAAGTTTTTCAAATGGAATTTTTTTTGTATTGAATCTTATGTGAACATATCGACAAGGATTTGTTTTCGGGACAGTTTTGAAAGAAACGGTAGTTATGCCACCATGCGTCCTAAAAATATGTTTTTGCTGATATTACAGTTATCCATATTTTCTTCATTTGCACAAAAAAATTTACGCCATTCTACTTTTTAGCTCACCTGACACAAAAGGGTCAGTGTGAGCTATTGCCATCACTTGGCGTCCGTCGTCTTGCGTCCATCCGTTAAACTTTTCACATTTTTATCTTCTCCTCTGAATCCACTGAAGCAAATTCAATCAAACTTTACAGGAATGATGAATGTGAGGTCCTTTACAAAGATTGCTCATTTCGTTCCGATTCGACAAAAAATATGGACCCTATGGGAAAAATCATATTTTTGGCCAGGTTGCACGGAGTGCAAATCCGGCTTATAGTATGGTGAATGTCGGGCGGGCGGGGAAAATGGGATACTGATTTTGTGAAATCAACTCCTCCAACAGTTTTCAATCTACATTTTTGAAACTTCACAAAATGTTTCTATATATATTGTAGATGTGCACCTCCCTTTTTGGAATTATTTTGAAATTTTTTTCCTGTTTTTATAGACTTTGGAACTTAGTCATTTTGATCGACATTTTCAACAAAGGGTACCTATTTTGTGAAATCAACTCCTCCTACAGTTTTCAACCTACATTTTTGAAACTTCACAAAATGTTTCTACATATATTGTAAATGTGCACCTCCCTTTTTGGAATTATTAGCTCACCTGACCCAAAGGGTCAGTGTGACCTATTCTCATCACTTGGCGTCCGTCGTCCGGCGTCCGTCCGTTAATTTTTAACATTTTCATCTTCTCCTCTGAAACCACTGAAGCAAATTCAACCAAACTTTACAGGAATGATGTATAGAAGGGCCCTTATAAAGATTGCTCATTTCGTTCCGATCCGATAAAAAACATGGCCGCCAGCGCGGAACTTAGGTTTAACATAAGACCCTATGGGAAAAATCACATTTTCATTAACTCTTCTGATACTGCTGAAGCAAATTCAACCAAACTTAACAGGATGGATGCTCTAAGGTCCTTTACAAAGATTGCTCATTTTATTCTGATTCGACAAAAAACATGGCCGCCAGCGCGGAACTTAGTTTAACATTGGCCCTGTGGGAAATTCACATTTTCATCAATTCCTCTGATACTGCTGAAGCAAATTCAACCAAACTTTACAGGATTAATGTACTAAAGGTCCTTTACAAAGATTGCTCATTTTATTACGATTCGACAAAAAACATGGTCGCCAGTACGGAACTTAGTTTAACATTGGCCCTCTTCTCCTCTGAAACCACTGAAGCAAATTCAACCGAACTTGACAGGAATGATGTATGGAAGGTCCTTTACAAGATTGGTAATTTTATTCTGATTTGACAAAAAACATAGCCGCCAGCACGGAACATAGTTTAACATTGGCCCTATGGGAAATTCACATTTTCATCTTCTTTTCTAAATCACTGGAGCAAATTCAACCAAACTTTACAGGAATGAAGTATGGGAGGTCCTTTACGAAGATTGCTCATTTCGTTCCGATCCGATAAAAAACACGGCCGCCAGCGCAGAACTTGGGTTTAACATAGGACCTTATAGTAAAAACATAATTTTCAACATCTCCTTTGAGACTATTGAAGCAAATTCAAGCAAATTACAGAATAACTAAATACCGAAGTTACTGTAAACTTACTTTCTGCATATGCGCATTTCGACAACTTATGTCTCATCAGTGCAGATAAAATCTAAACGTTTGGAAGACAATAAACTCAAAGATGTTTAAAAACTGATAGAGAACGAATAACCAGAGTGATCTAAATGTAAAGCCAAAATCAGCTAAGGACAGAGCTTTGCACGAGGGAGATACTCCTTAGTTTTCAATAAAATTATTTACAAAATTTTAGATATTGTAAGGTTTCAAAAATAATCGGCTTTCGGGTCAGCACCGAAGTACTGACTACTGGGCTGGTGAATACCATCGGGGACTAACAGTCCACCAGCAGTGGCATCGACCCAGTGGTAACAAATAACTAAATACCGAAGTTACTGTGAATTTATTTTCTGCATATGCGCATTTCGACAACTTATGTCTCTTCAGTGCAGATAAAATCTAAACATTTGGAAGACCATTCACTCAAAGATGTTCAAAAACTGATAGAGAACAAATAACAAATATGATCTAAATGTAAAGCCAAAATAAGCTAAGGACAGAGCAAATTCAGTCAAACTAAGATTGCTTATATTGTTTTGATCTGATTAAAAACAAGACTGTCAGCACAGAAAATATTTTAACATAGGATCCTATGGGATGAACATCACTTTCATCACCTGCTATAAGCATTTTGTCAGGTGAGCGATTCAGGCTCAGTATCTGAGCCTCTAGTTTTGAAAATTTTTTTCCTGTTTTTACAGACTTTGGAACTTAGTCATTTTTTATCGACATTTTCAACAAAGGGTACCTATTTTGTGAAATCAACTCCTCCTACAGTTTTCAACCTACATTTTTGAAACTTCACAAAATGTTTCTATATATATTGTAGATGTGCACCTCCCTTTGTGGAAGTATTTTGAAAATTTTTTCCTGTTTTTACAGACTTTGGAGCTTAGTCATTTTTATCGACATTTTCAACAAAGGATATTGTGAAATCAACTCCTCCTGCAGTTATCATATCTTACTTTTGAAACTTCACAAAATGTTTCTATACATATTGTAGATGTGCACCTCCCTTTTTGGAATTATTTTTTGAAATTTTTTCTTATTTTTCAGACCTTTTAACCTAGTTATTTTTATGATTATTTTCAACATATTCTATACACAGACCCATTAGGGAACCTATAAAACAACACTTTATAGCTAGAAGCACCAAAACGCAACCCGGCCATTTGATTCTATGACCCATTTTCGTCTTCATCTGAAACCAATGAATCAAATTCAACCAAACTTTACAGGAATGATGTACTTAAGGTCCTTAACACAGATCGCTCATTTCGTTCAGATCCGATAAAAACATAGCCGCCAGCACGGAACATAGTTAAACTTTAGACCATATGAGAAAATAAAATTTTCATCTTCTCCTCTGAAACCATTAAAGCAAATTCAACCAAACTTTACAGGAATGATGTACAAAAGGTCCTTAATAAAGATAGCTCATTTTGTTCCGATCCAATAAAAAGCATGGCCGCCAGCACGGGTCATAGTTAAACATTGGAGACTATGGAAAACACATTTTCATCTTGTACTTTGAAACCACTGAAGCAAATTCAACCAAACTTTACAGGAATGGTGTACTAAAGGTTCGTAACAAAGATTGTTCATTTGGTTCTGCTCTGATAAATGACATGGCTGCCAGCTCGGAACTTGGGTTTCAGATTGGACCTTATGGGAAAATTACATTTTCATGTTCTCCTTTGAAACCATTAAAGAAAATTCAATCAAACTTTTCAGGAATGGTGTACTAAAGGTCCTTAACAAAGATTGCTCATTTCATTTAGATCCGATAAAAGAACATGGCCGCCAGCACGGAACATAGTTTAACATTGGACCATATGTGAAAATTTTACATTTTCATCATATCCTCTAAAACCATTAGTGCAAATTCAACCAAACTTTACAGGAATGATGTACAAAAAGTCCTTAATAAAGATAGCTCGTTTTGTTCCAATCCAATAAAAAGCAGGGCCGCCAGCACGGGTCATAGTTTAAGATTGGACCCTAATATGGGCAAATTACATTTTCATCTTCTCCTCTGAAACTATACTGAAGCAAATTCAACCAAACTTTACAGAAATGATGTATTAAAGGTCCTTAACAAAGATTGCTCATTTCTTTTCGATCAGAAAAAAACATGACCGCCAGCACGGAACATATTTAAACACTGGACCCTATAAGAAAAACACATTTTAATCTTATACTCTGAAACCACTGAATCATATTCAACCTAACTGTACAGGAATGGTGTACTTAAGGTTCTTAACAAAGATTAGCGATAAAGGTTCAGTCTCTGAGCCTCTAATTAATAAAAACTGTTCAAAATGTAACGAAAACCTGTGATTTTGAATATTGAAGTCAAATATTAAACAAGAAATAAACGAAATATAAGCTTAAATTTGTCCTGATTACTGTAAATAGACCTTTGCATATATCCTTACATTAAGTGTACTAAATCTGAATGATCTAAAAAAAAAATCTGAGATTTTTAGGGCAAATTCTGCATTTAGTGAATCTACTCCTCGTTACGCTATGGTGACGTATATGGCAACACCATCTGCTCTTCGTCTAAGATAACTTGACCATAAAAGTCAAATGAATGGAAGTAATAAGAAAGTTACCGGACAGAATTGTCAAGATGTGAAATCCGAAGGACAAAAAGACAAATCTGGTGCAAAAAAAAACAAAGGAATAGTTGTCAACCGCAATGTTCCTCACTTGATAAAGACATTTAAAAAATGGCAAATCGGTTTAATGGTGCTCCTAACCTCCCTTTCCATTGCGGTAAGGTCCGGTATTTGATATTGTTATGTCGTAGACAGTTAAAGAAACGTTCATCCTAGTACTTAGGAATAAAATTGATAATGGATGGACAGGTCGGACCGAAACTTCAATTTCTTTGAAAAGAGACTGATAAATATTAAAACCTTTTAAATGATTCCATGATATTTTTTTTTTGTCACGAATATAGGATAGTCTTCATAGCTGGTGCCAGCTATCGGATACCAAATGAACTGCGAAACATACACTCCGTATGCAGAAGAATTTGGAATACTGTCCAGGTTAATGATATTGCTATTTTTGTTAATTAAAGACATCCTTTTTGTCGTAAATTTTAGTTTTGGGATGACCAGTGTAGCTTTCGATAATCGCATGATGCCTCCCTGTAGATTTAATCAAAGGTTTTGGTTTTCAACGAAGTAAAAGTATTATATATAGCAGATCAATCGGCTGGTCACGCCAAGCCCTCCAGTATATCTTTCAAACTTGAGTTTAAGTTAACAAGTGTAACATTTTTGTCTTGATTTAAAGCACCAATACAATGTAGGGATACCGGAGAAGGCGGTGCCTCATGGGTCAATCAAGTAGTACGCTTTTCATCAGTGCCTGATGGTTACGCTCCACTTGAGTATACCATCTTTGGAAAACTTGTTATTTTCTGTTGGAGATTCCTAGAATTAAAGTATCGCCCCAGTGACACTCCGTGGTGGGTGGGTGGTGAAATCTCCTTTCTTTCCTCATGGCACAACAAACCCCTCAAAACCAACATGTTCCACATAAAAAAAAGAAAATCAGAGGATTCTATTCCAGAAGTTGAAGATAACAGTTGGACAAAATTCATTGTGTTGACTGGATCACATGAAAAACCAATATCAGACATCAATCCTTTTGCTATACAAAAGATTGCTTGAACGGTAAAAAACGTCTCCAGGATGCGATCAGGTGATTTACTAACTGAAGCTACTTCAAAAACTCAGAGTGAAAATTTACTTAAAACAAGGGATCTGTGAGCAAATGCTCACTAGTAATACCCCTGCTCTCATCTCCCAGTCTCTAATAACCTGACAAAGTTGGTAAACAAAATGTAGTACCCCACAAGTCTTAAAATGGCATGCCTACACAAAGCTTCTGACAAAATTTCAAGTTTGTATCATTTACCATTGCAGAGAAAAGCTTTACGAAAGTTGTGACGGACACACAGAATAATGAAAAACTGACTAATTCGGTAAACAGAAAGTAGCATCCCGACAGGTCTGAAAATGCATCCCACAATATGGCATGACTACACAAAGCTTCTGACAAAATTTCAAGTTTGTATCATTTACCATTGCAGAGAAAAGCTTTACGAAAGTTGTGACGGACACACAGATTAATGAAAAATTGACTAAGTCGGTAAACAGGGAGTAGCATCCCGACAGGTCTGAAATTGCAACCCACAATATGGCATGACTACACAAAGCTTCTGACAAAATTTCAAGTTTGTATCATTTACCATTGCAGAGAAAAGCTTTACGAAAGTTGTGACGGACACACAGAATAATGAAAAATTGACTAAGTCGGTAAACAGGAAGTAGCANCTGAAAATGCATCCCACAATATGGCATGACTACACAAAGCTTCTGACAAAATTTCAAGTTTGTATCATTTACCATTGCAGAGAAAAGCTTTACGAAAATTGTGACGGACACACAGAATAATGAAAAATTGACTAAGTCGGTAAACAGGAAGTAGCATCCCGACAGGTCTGAAAATGAATACCACAATATGGCATGACTACACAAAGCTTCTGACAAAATTTCAAGTTTGTATCATTTACCATTGCAGAGAAAAGCTTTACGAAAGTTGTGACGGACACACAGATTAATGAAAAATTGACTAAGTCGGTAAACAAGGAGTAGCATCCCGGCAGGTCTGAAAATGCAACCCACAATATGGCATGACTACACAAAGCTTCTGACAAAATTTCAAGTTTGTATCATTTACCATTGCAGAGAAAAGCTTTACGAAAGTTGTGACGGACACACAGAATAATGAAAAATTGACTAAGTTGGTAAATAGGAAGTAGCAACCCGACAGGTCTGAAAATGCATCCTACAATATGGAATGGCTACACAAAGCTTCTGACAAAATTTCAAGTTTGTATCATTTACCATTACAGAGAAATGCTTTACGAAAGTTGTGACGGACACACAGAATAATGGAAAATTTGACTAAGTCGGTAAACAGGAAGTAGCATCCCGACACGTCTGAAAATGCATCCCACAATATGGCATGACTATACAAAGCTTCTGACAAAATTTCAAGTTTGTATCATTTACTATTGCAGAGAATAGCTTTACGAAAGTTGTGACGGACGGAATTACGGAATGACGGACACAGGTAAAACAGTATACCCCCTCCTCCTCCGGAGCGGGGGTATAATAACTAAAATTTTAGAGTTCAAAGTTTCGGCATCTCCTCTAAGAACTCTTAATAGCAGTAGCGATATTATGAGAGACAGAAGTCAGTATCTTTCAGAACTAAGTGATGAGGAAATTTGTGACGAATTATCACAACAAGGCGTCACAAAAAGTACAAAGATTTATTTCGAAAAGAAACAGGAAGCGCTGATAACTTAATACTTTTCTTATGACTTTCAACAGTTCAATTCCTCCAACATCATTGAAAATTGGCCCTTTGGTATAAAGGTGGACGAATTCCTTCCAAACCCTGTTAGATGTTTCACTTGCCAAAAGTTTGGTCATGGCACCAAACAATATAGGGGCAAGTTGAAATGTTTTAAATGTGAAGAGGAGGGACACCAGGGTACCGAGTGTGGTAATGCACAGAAATGTGCAAACTGCGGCGACTCGCATATGGCCTCCTCACGAGATTTTCCACTTTATACCAAGGAGAAGGAAATTTTAAAACTTAAAACAGAGAAAAACATTTCGTACAAAGACGCAAGTCAACAAATTTCCTTATCAAAAACATCTTAATAGCAACATCCTCATATGAAGACAAAGTTAAAAAACCTAGCTCCTTCTCGCATGTTGAAACCAAAACAAATTATACTTGGCCAATTGACACACAAATCCCAAGAACATTAACCGTGGAAACTGTACCGAAAGAAAAAATCATCACTCCATCAAAATTTTAAAAAAGCTTAAAATTCAAGCAAGTCAACACAATCATCGCAATCAACACAATCTTTGTCCAAATCTCCTTCCAAATTTCAATCATCATCTAAAAACACAAATTTGAAAACTGGCTCTAAAACTGCTACAGCCAACGAACAGAAATCTGCAGAATGTTCGTCTACTGCAGAAAATAAAAAAAAACACCTAGAAGTGCAAATAGCCACAGACAGTAGACTCGAGAAGTCCAACCCGGCTATTAGCACTTCTAACAGATTTGAAAGCCTGTCTTTCAGACGAAGACACTGGCACATCTAAAACATCCGGTCCAGGCCAAAAACCGTGGTGGGATGTTAGCATTTAGGGACCATTAGATCCCCACATGGATACATCCGAACCGGATAACAACATCGAAAGTGAACGACCAAACAGTAGGGGTTCGTCTGTAGGTGGTCCATCGTCTCGTCATCCTTCCGTTTCCCGAAAGGGAAATATTTCACCAATACGATTAAAATGAACAATATTATTCAATGGAATTGCCGAGGTTTTAAGATAAATTTAATTGAAATTACTTTATTAATTCAAGCTTTTAATCCTGTGGCATTTTGTCTTCAGGAAAGGCACCTGAAGAAAAGTGATACGTTAAATGTAAAGAACTACTCCCTCTACAGCAATTATGTACCTGAGCATGAACGAGATGCTGGCGGCTCAACCATTCTCGTCAACAAGAATATTGTCCACAGTACTGTTGATCTAAAAAGCTGTTGCAGTGAGAATTTCTTTAGATAAAACGATCACATTATGTTCTGTATATTTACCACCAAATTTCAACCCCAGTCTGAGTCAACTTAAAAACTTGACAGACCAACTGCCCTCCAAATATATAATATTGGGTGATTTCAATGCACACAATCCATTGTGGAGCAGTTCTGCTTTGAATGACAGAGGTAAAAAGATTGAAGACATAATGTCGCAGGAAGGTTTATGTATCTTTAATGACGGTTCAAACACTTATTCACATCCTCGAAATGGGGCTTACTCAGCTATAGACCTAACTATAACTGAACCATCTCTACTGTTGGACTTCTCCTAGAAAAAAGTACACGACGACTTATGCAGTAGTGATCACTTTCCCATCATTCTTCAACATCTTTATTCTACAACTGGAGAAAAGCCACAGCGCTTTAAATTTAATAAAGCTGATTGGTCACTCTATGAAAACTTATGGAGAAGAATTGAAATCTGAATTGTTTGAAGATGTTCTTGATCCCTTAAGTCTTTTCAGTGAAAAAATACTTTTCGTTGCAGATAAATCTTTACCGAAAACCTCGGCAAACCCAAAACGACCTGGGAAACCTTGGTTTGACGATGGCTGTGATGATGCTCTGAAAAATCGTAAAAAGGCAGAGCAACTTTTCAATAAACATCCAACGACGGACAATCTGAGTAACTGTCGCGTTTTTCGTTTAAATTAAATCTGAACATCCTCGATACTTGCAAATTTACACAGATGACTCTAAGGATGGAGACAGAGTGGTTTCTGCAGCCGTTTTTGGAGAACGTACAACTCTCCGATTACAATCCTCTAATTCCATATTTACTGCTTAAGCAAACGCTATTTACTCAGCACTTAAATTTGTAGCTTTATCGCAATTAAATAAGTTCATGATCTGTTCTGATTCACTCTCATGCCTATTGGAAATTGAAAGTCGAAAAACAAAACACTCAATTATTTTGAAAATAGCCGAATTCACAAGTCTCTTGTAGCATTAGGCAAAGGAGTCATTTATGTTTGGATCCCTAGTCATGTGGGGATTTATGGAAACACAGTTGCTGACCAGGACACCAAGGATGCACTAGACGACGAGATGGTGGATTGTCCAGTGTCGTACACTGACATGAAGCCTTTAATCGTTAAATACATTTTAAAGTTGTGGCAGGCCAAATGGGATCTGCAAATAAATAATAAACTGCATGGAATACAGTCAGACGTCGGTTCCTGTGGTAAAAACCGTAGGCAACAGACAAGTTTCAAATTTCTAATATTGTTACTCTTAAACCAAAATTTCTCCGATTATGTTTTTTAACATTTTACACATTTGTTTTTACTTGTATAAAGCTATATGGTTTTTATTGATATTTTATGTATTTATTAAAATTGTTCAATATACTCAACAGCTCTCGCCACAATATAGCTGAAATATTGCTGAAGTTGGCGACAAACATCAATCAATCAACAAACGTCCCTGGCGACGAAATCATTCAATTTTTAAAAGCAATCAATTTATTTAGTAAGATTTAAATGGATCAATTTTAAACAAGTTTCTAATTTCTAATATTGTTACTGTTAAACCAAAAATCTACTATAATGTTTTTTTAACATTTTACCCATTTGTTTTACTTGTATAAAGCTATATGGTTTTATATTGATATTTTATGTATTTATTAAAATTGTTCAATATACTCAACAGTTCTCGCCACAATATAGCTGAAATATTGCTGAAGTTGGCGTAAAACATCAATCAATCTAATATTGTTACTGTTACATCAAATTTTCTTCTATTATGTTTTTTTAGCTCACCTGGCTATGCCAGGGTGAGCTTTTGCAATCACTTTGCGTCCGTCGTCCGTCCGTCCGTTAACTTTTCATTCAAAGATCTTCTCCTCTGAAACCACTGGGCCAATTGAAACCAACCTTGGCCACAATAGTCCTTGGGTGGTCCCCTTTAAAAATCGTGTCGCTCAGGTCTGTACGTCATCCAAGATGGCCGCCAGCTGGGACCAACATCTAACATTGGACCCAATGGAAAAAAAGTTTCAAATTATTTTTCTCTGAAACTACTGGGCCAATTGGAACCAAACTTGGCCACAGTTGTCCTTGGGTGGTCCCTTACAAAAAAGGTGTTTTTTTTTTAAGGTCCGCCCGATTTCCAAGATGGCCGCCAGCGGGAAACATAGTTTTAACATTGAACCCTATGGGAAAACACTTTCAAAGATCTTCTTCTCTGAAACTACTGAGCCAATTGGAACCAAACTTGGCCACAATAGTCCTTTGATGGTCCCTTACAAAAAAGGTGTCTTTTAGGTCCGCCTGATTTCCAGGATGACCGCCAGCGGGAAACATAGTTTTATCATTGGACCCTATGGGAAAACATTTTCAAAGATCTTCTCTGAAACTACTGAGCCAATAGGTACCAAACTTGGCCATAATAGTTTTTGGGTGGTCCCTTACAAAAAATGTGTTTTTAGGATCGCACTACATTCAACATGGCCGCCAGCGGGGGACGTAGTTTTAACATTGGACCCTATGGGAAAACACATTCAAAGATCTTCTCCTCTGTAACTACTGGGTAAATTGGAACCAAACTTGGCCACAATAGTCCTTGGGTGATCTCTTACAAAAAAGTGTTTTTAAGGTCTGTGCGAATTCCAAGATGGCCGCCAGCGGGAAACATAGTTTTAACATTGGAGCCTATGGGAGAACACTTTCAAAGATCTTCTCTGAAACTAGTGAGCCAATTGGTACAAAACTTGGCCACAATAGTCTTTGGGTTGCCCCTTACAAAAAGGTGTTTTTTTCAGGATTGCGCTACAATCAACATGGCCGTCAGAGGGGGACACATTTTTAACATTGAACTCTATGGGAAAACACATTCAAAGATCTTCTTTTCTGAAACTACTGGGCCAATTGGAACCAAACATGGCCACAATAGTCGTTAGTTGGTCCTTTGCAAGAAAGGTGTTTTTAAGGTCAGTGCTACATTCAAGATGGCCGCCAGCGGGAAACATAGATTGAACATTGGATCCTATGGGAAAACATTTTCAAAGATCTTCTTCTCTGAAACTAATTAGCCAATTGATACCAAACTTGGCCACAATAGTCTTTGGGTGGTTCCTTACAAAAAGGTGTTTTTCAGGATTGCGCTACATTCAACATGGCTGCCAGCGGGGGATATAGTTTAACATTGGACCCTATGGGAAAACACATTCAAAGATCTTCTCCTCTGAAACTACTGGGCAAATTTGAACCAAACTTGGCCACAATAGTCCTTAGGTGGTCCTTTGCAAAAAAAAAAATGTGTTTTTCAGGTCAGCGCGATATTCAAGATGGCCGCCAGGGGGGAACATAGTTTTAACATTGGACCCTGTGGGAAAACACTTTCAAAGATCTCTTTCTCTGAAACTACTGAGCCAATTGGAACCATACTTGGCCACAGTAGTCTTTAGGTGGTTCCTTTCAAAAAAGGTGTTTTTCAGGATGGCACTATATCCAACATGGCCGCCAGTGGGGAACATAGTTTTAACATTAGACCCTATGGGAAAACAAATTCAAAGATTACTCCTCTGAATGTAAGGAGCCAATTGAACAAAACTTGGCCGCAATAGTCATTGAGTGGTCCCTTGCAAAAAGGTGTTTTTCAGGTCAGCGCGATATCCAACATGGCTGCCAGCGGGGAACTTAGTGTTTCCCATGGGGTCCAATGTTAAACTAACAGAGGTCTTCTCCCCTTTAACTAATTAAGGATATTGGATTTATAGTTTAATTATATATAAGGGCTCTTTAACATAAAATGTCTATGTTAATCAAGGGCAAGGTGAGCGATACAGGCTCTTGAGAGCCTCTTGTTAACATTTTACCCCGACACCTGAATCGGTTTTCAGGGGCTTCAGCTAGAGCTGCCGGGCAAGTACCCAGGTAGTGGATAGGGGAATGCCCTGTGTGTGCGGGGTAGTCAGGTCATAATACGGAAAGCCTGACCGCGACCTATTGTAGCCAAACTGTGTGGTGAAATGCCACACTCCATGCAGTATAAAGACCCCTTCTATATTTCTCTTTAGAGAGCGGACGCACTAGGTGTCACATAGAAGGCTAAATTTCCTGCCCCTACCCATTTCTCCCCTTTTCTAGTGGCAATCAAAACTCGTTGTCCCGGTTGTCCCTTTCATCTTTATTTCTTTCTTCTTTAATTTACAATCTTTAAAATTGATTAACTTGTTCTCGTCCTGATATAGCTGAAATATTGCTCATTCGACGTTAAACTCTAACTAATCAATCAATTTAACATTTTACACATGTGTTTTATAAAGCTATATGGTTTTATATTGATGTATGTATTAAAATTGTTCAATAAACTCAACAGTTCTCGCCACAATATAGCTGCAATATTGCTGAAGTTGGCGTAAAACATCAATCAATCAATTAATTTTCGTGGTGTACTAATTTTTCGCTATTTTCGCGATTGGCTCTGGAACGCGAAAAATAGTACATTGTACCCCTGAAAATAAGTTCTTGAATAGAAAAAGCCTTTATAACATTGAAAACCTTGAAAATTGATATCTGCAAATATGTCGATGTTTCATAAACCGCGAAAATAAGCATCCGTGAGAATTAATACGTTTACAGTATATCTGAAAAATAGCATGCTGGACGTATAACTCTTAACTTACCAGTCAATCAATTAATTTTACATCATTTGAACATATATGGAAAGACATGTAAAGGGGAGGATATGAATTTTTCATTAGTTTTTACTCAGTTCGGATTTTGGAACTAATAGCTATAATTATGAGTTTGCAGAGGCATCTTGCTTCTATCCAGAAACAAAAATTTTTATTACTGGTGCAACACACTCAACAGGGCATTCTCTTTTTTGTTTAGAATACTGGTATCGAACTTGGTCAACAATCTCTCCTTATTCTTAATAAACAACTAAATGTTCCAATATTAGACAATATAGCTGTAAGTTGTCTAGCAAACCTACGCTTTAATTAATGAATCAATTCTGATATGTATTCTTTTCTTAATGTCTTAAGTATTTTGTCTAGACTGACACTGTTTTCATAGATAAATGACGTTCATAACAGAGAATGTCCAAATATATCAGATTTATTTTATGTGACGGGAAAACAAAAATGACTCTGAAATCAAAGTGCAATGTTTTTGTCCTGATATAAAAGTCACTTAATTTTTTTCTACTTCCGACGTAACAACAGCTTAAAGATATATAATATTAAAATGTATTGATACAATTAACGTTTGGTGCTTTTGAAATCAAATGAGTCCCCAATGTATTACAAAATCTATTTTCAGAACAATATCGAAATAACTTTTCTACTGATGTATATGGCAAATTGGACATATCATATCAAAACATCCGAGCTCCAAGACTCAAATCGGAAAGTACGAAAGGAAACAACAATATCAGTTAATTTAAGTTCGAGTGAAAGGAGCTGTTGTTCGGCATAACAAACATATACCTTTATCTCTTGAAATATCAATATTAAGGGGGAAAAGGGTGTCCTTAGACGGACAGAGAAAAGCCTTGCATGTATGAAATAAAATGCTTAACATGAAAACATTCTATATATACAGAAAGAAACTTAACAATTTGTTTCCTTCCATGGTGGGGTATTAAAGTAAGTTGGAACCGAACCGTCAGTCTAAAAAGAACAATCCGAGGACAATGGCAACATCAGAAAAACAAATAAACAAAGACATGAACACGGTACTGAAAAGAAAATGAAGACACGCACATATGTAAAAATGAACAATACGGACCCAATACAAAATGGTACACCGGTAGAGTAAGGATCTCCTGCTTCTTATAAGACACCCGCCGTGTTAAACATTCTAAGCATTATTTAGCAGGCAAACACCACAAAAGACCGAAATAGCTTACAAATCAAAGTACCACTGAAGTAAAATTTGAGAAAACACTTGTCTATTTAGGGTTTATTTTTTACTATAATCCTGTATTAAAATTGAATATTTCACTTTGTTCTCGATTTATAAGAATTATTATTCCACTATATAATTATAACTTGACTAATAACGAATTTTCATTGGCCAAGACTGGCACACGTGACTGAACAAAACATCGTGTCTCCCGCTGAACGTAGTGTCCAAATATCATATTCCCCTCATTCGAAATTCTCTAGATGTTACAGGAATTATCATAGTAAAGAGGTGTTCCGAGTTAACATGGTAAATGAACAGCTCACTGTCGCCTAGCCGAGAGTTTTTACTGAATTATAAGGTCTCAACAGCACAGTTTTAATTATTTTCATTTGTGTCGTTATGTCAATTTCAAAAATCAATAAAACACATTTATTTCAGCAATGACAATGCCTTTTCTTTCTGTAGTGTACTTTTAGTTCTTGGGTCCTTATTACGCTATTATATTTTCACCGATCGATGTCATAGATGCAGCGGCTTTCAAATACAGAAGGATGCAGACGGAGTTTCAAGTAAAAAGGATTCCAGACG
>MJUU01001721.1:0-15849 GCA_002080025.1 Modiolus philippinarum
AAACATGCCCACTAGACTGTAAAATCTAGGTGTCAGACATCAGTCATACCACAGACTGTAATGTACTTTATACCATATTGACTTACCAATTATAAAAACTAAGTAAATGGGGGTAAAAACAAAATTACCAAACAGAATTGTCAAGAACCAAAGTCCATAGGCAAAAAGACACATTTGAATATCAACCAGGCAACTGTTGACTGCAATAGTCCTAACTTGGTACAGGCATTTCAAAAGAAATAATGGGTCAAACCAGTTTTTTTGGCATGCCAGTGAACCTCCCCTTCCATTGTGGTAGTGTCCAGTAGCAACTCAACAACAATTTGTTATGCTCACTAGACCTTGAAATTGACATCACAGATGTAAGTCATATGAAAAACTGTCACATACAACCTAACACCAACCTACATTGGTTTAATTTACCACAAAAGGAAACTGAGAAACTTAACATGCTAACCAGACAGTGAAATCAGGTAATAATTCTGAGAAACTTATCTTATTTAAAAAAACTTTAACATGCTCACTATATCATGAAATTTAGTTCACTCAAAAAAGTGATGAGGCAAATTTTCATATACATTTTTGTACTACCAAAGACCAACTTACATACCATACTACTAATAGTTACTGAGAAACTGAATTAATCATAAAAAACATAATATGCTGACTGGACCATGAACCTGAAGTGAAAGACAAAAGCCATATAACATGTACTATCTAAGATCTCACCATATACCAAATATCTTTGACCTCCCAGGTATGGTCACTGAAGACTGACCTAATCAGAAAATTTATGAGGACATCCTTTATGCGTCTATGTCTTGCTTTCAGCACCTTTTGTTGCAAGTTGGAAAAATATTGTAAATCCTGTAAATCCATAATGGAGTTAAAAAAACAGTACCAATATTACAACAAAGTAATCACTGTTATGAAATACAGTTGTGTAAAATGGACAATTTGTTAGCACACACTTATTATATTTACCTCAGAAGCATCCACATATTCCAAAAATTCTGATGCCTGAAAGTAAACAAATATACAATTTAGTTTTATTCATTGTTTAAGCAATTAAAGTATGGACCAACTTGTTTGGCATCTAAAGGCGTTTGTTTATCAGCCACTGCAGATTGCTGGTATTTATGAAAACTTTGTATTCGCACAGATAAGTCTTTAGCCGCTCTTGCCTGTCTCCAGACTCAAGTCAGGGCGGGGAATTTTCATTTCAAGATTGCCTTAAGAGAGTAAGTGAGAAAAATTAAGATTATAAATACTGAACAAGATGTGTTTGTGAAACACTATGCCCCCGGTAGCAACTATGTCTACCATTCAAAATTAATGCAAAAATCACATCTGGTTGCAAAGATATAGGCAATGTTAGAGTTTTAAAATTTTCACTCAGTGACCTTGACCTTCGACCTCACCAAAATTTTTCTGGATTTGTACTAACCTCCATTAGATCTATTCACATATAGAATATGAAGCCTCTAGCAATTATAACTAATGAGCTACAGCAAAATCTAGATTTTGACCTTTTACCCCAGTGACCTTGACCTTATGATCTAAGTGAAATTTGAATAATACTGGTCAGCTTCATATAACAAATATTCAGGCCAAATATGAAAGTCCCATCACATCTGGTTGGAAAGATATAAGCAATGTTAAAATTTTCAAATTTTCACTCAGTGACCTTGACATTTGACCTGAATGAATTTTTTTCCGTGCATTTGTACTAAGCTTCATTAGATCTGTACACATATTGAATAGCAAGCCTCTAGCAATTGTAAATAATGAGCTATAGTAAAATCTAGATTTTGACCATTTGACCTCTGTGACCTTGACCTTTGACCTGACCTTAGCAAAAATTGCATAATGGTGTTCAGTTTCACATGATCAATTCACATACCAAATATGAAGGTCCTATCACATCTGGTTGAAAAGATATACGCAATGTTAAAGTTTTTGTTAAAGTTTTCAAATTTGCACTCAGTGACCTTGACCTTCAAGCTGACCCAAATTTTTTAGTGGATTTGTATTAGGCATTAATAGATCTATTCACATATGAAATATCAAGCCTTTTGCAATTGTAAATCACCAGCTATTGCAAAATCTAGAATTTGGCCTTTTGACCTGTGACCTTGACCTTTGACCTGACCTGAGCGAAATTTGCATAATGGTGTTCAGCTTCACATGATCTATACACATACCAAATATGAAGGTCCTATCACATCTGGTTGAAAAGATATAGGCAATGTTAAAGTTTTTGTTAAAGTTTTCAAATTTGCACTCAGTGACCTTGACCTTTGACCTGCCCAATTTTTTTTTTTGGTGGATTTGTATTAAGCTTTATCAGATTTATTCACATATAAAATTTCAAGCCTCTAGCGATTGTAATTAAGGAGCTAAAGCAAAATCTAGATTTTGACCTTTTGACCTCTGTGACCTTGACCTTTAACCTGACCTTAGCGAAATTTGCATAAAAGTGTTCAGCTTCACATGATCAATTCACATACCAAATATGAACGCCCTATCACATCTGGTTTAAAAGTTATGAGCCAGGTTAAAGTTGCGGACAGACAGACAGACATACAGACAGACAGACAGACAGACAGGGCAAGAACAATATGCCCCCGATCTCAAGCAATATGCCCCCGATCTCAAGATCCGGGGGCATAAAAACAACCATTTAACCAACAAATCATGTTAATATGTGCAATTTTTCTTCATACATCAAAGATGCTGAAGAGAAATTTAAAATAATATTGTCTATCCAAAATTTGGTGAAACGGGTGCAAAATGCGTTCACCACCAGCAAAAGGCATATGCTTTTTTCAGGAAACAAGTAGGACCAATCTTTTTGCAGAAATGTATCTTGAGATTATCAATAAAATGTCTATGGAATGGCCTATTTTATGTTTTTTAACCTCTTAAGGTGGCTCACTCATCACTTTTTTATTTTGTGCCGGATTTCGGAACT
The DNA here is from genome assembly GCA_002080025.1 of Modiolus philippinarum. Lineage (NCBI taxonomy): Eukaryota > Metazoa > Mollusca > Bivalvia > Mytilida > Modiolidae > Modiolus > Modiolus philippinarum. Next base: position 2,975 of record MJUU01001721.1, read on the forward strand.
CCTTTGGTTTTCTCCAGTTCAATGGCTTAAAGAATTTTTCACACAGACCAACACTTTTTATTTCATGAATGTATTCTATTGGTCAAGTTAAGACACCTGACAAGTTTTCATAAAATCCTAATTTAACTTCATAGATTTTAGACGAAAAATAGTCCTGATGATAAACTAAGGGAAAATCCAGAGAAATCCATTTCCCGCCAATTTTTTTTTATGTCTTGTATCTCCGATAAAGCACACGATTTCTTTTACCATTTCATTTATTCTTCAATGCTTAATCATTTAAAATAGGTTTCAAGAAATCCTTGATATAACCAACATCAGAAGTGAACCTCCTTAAAACAAACACTGATATCATTGAACACTTTTCTGCTGCTGGCAATCTTCCTCGGCACTTCAGTTTTCACACAGATAAACAGCAAGAACAGCCAGAGCCGGTAATAATGTCGCCATTTTGAATGATATGATGCCATGTTGGATAATATGCCAGTTTATTTGGGGTCATGCACTGTTAGGCTTTCACCTATAGATGAAGAACAAGTTGGTCCTATATTAGTGTGTCAAAAATAAATTTCAGTACAATGGCGATATAAAGCGAGGCCTGTAAATGGATATTGTTACCATCAAATCAAGACAAATGACATTGGAGACTCAAATAATGTACTCTTACAGTATAACAGCAATAATTCAGTCTACCATAGACTCCACTATTAAATTACACATGTTTCAAACCTTTGTAAAAAATTTATAAAAAATTAAAATGCAGTGACACAAATGTCAAATTGAAAAGGCATATTTCATCAAAATTTCAAGGAAACATAAACTCACGTTAACATACATATGAAGAACTGCATACCTGTCAACTCACCCGATTTCTGCGGGTCAGACCCGATATTTTCCTTTGTCGCCCGATGAAATGCAGTAACCCGATCGGGTTGTCAAATAACCCGAAAATCGAAGTCGTCAACCGTGTTCACCCGGATTTGATTTCCGGTAACGTTTTGTGTCTTAATGTTCGTATTTATATTTCCGGTTGTGTTTCTTTTACTCTATCCGTTTGGAATACTGTCTCCTATTGTTATAATTAAGCCGTTATGGAGTTTGATGAGTCGTTTTTAAGATAACACCACGCACTGAGTGTACTGGGAATGTCTTCAACTCAATGGAAAAGACCGATTTCTGGACTAGCAATGTCGTCAACAACCACACAAAACGGAACAGCTTTACAAGTGTTCGCAGTGGAAATAAAAGTTTGATTGGGACGTTTGGTAAAATCAAGCGACCTGGTGATTAGTAAATCAGACAGTCAACTTTACTGATAGTTACAATGATCAACAACGATTTTAGGTCAGAATTAAAAACGATTTTAGGTCAGAATTAAAAATTGACACATTATGCCCAGTTTTGGTCCAAGTATCCTGATCCTGTAAAAATCTTAATCAGAAAAGGTGAAACTAATCCAAAGGTATTCAATAGACATGAAATTTAATTATCATGTCTGTTGTTTAAAAGTAGGTAGTAAGTGATTATTATAGTATGTAAATAAATTGCTCAATAAGTAAATAATAATGTTGAAAAAAGTCTGTCACGCATTTATAATAGAATAATTGGGATGAAAAAAGTTCGTCACGCGTTATGACCAGATTTTTTACCATCCAATGCAGGTCATGACCAGATTTTGGGTCACTGGAGGTTGACAGGTATGGAACTGGTTCCCGGGAGTGAACAACATGAGGATAGGTACTTCCTGTTTTATTTTAATAAATGACTATGCCAAGCGCAGCATGATACAACCACAGCATGAAATTTAAAGTGAATGTGGACACAGTTAAGACCTTGACACAGTAAATAGATAAACACAATAAGGAGCTTGACACAGTAATTACACACTGGACACAAACTAGGGAACATAAAAATAAACACTTTTGATTCCTGAAAGCTCAGAAACTGTTAAAGTTACTCTAAATCTATTGACATACAACTGACAGCTTACATCAAGATGAATCAAAAGATAAAATTTAATCAAAATCCGATTAAAGATAAAAATTTTACATATTTTCAAAAATTGCAATTTTAACCCCTTTAACTCCATATGGTTCTGAAACAGTAATAGCTACAAAAAATCCACTGACATACTACAGAAAGCTTACAACAAGAGGAATCTAAAGAAAAAAAAATCCATTGAAATCTGATGAAAAATAAAAATTTCAGGTAATCTGCACATTTGTAATTTTTGGCCCCTTATAGCTAAATCCCTAATTTTTTTATTGAATATTTGCAAATGGTTAGTCATAATGGTTAATTGGCCTTATAGAAGTTTCAGTTGTAGAAACTCAAGAACAGGTTTTTGTTCCTACAGGACAATATTATTACCCTGAATCTAACTTGAATAAATGTAGATGTAAGCATACATCATATGGTAGTTTGATTGTCTCTGTCTCTATCCCATTCTGATAACTAGGTTTCACTGTATTAAACAAACCTCATATGGTAGTTTGATTGTCTCTGTCTCTATCCCATTCAGATAACTAGGTTTCATTGTATTAAACATACCTCACATAGTAGTTTGATTGTCTCTGTCACTATCTCATTCTGATATCAAGGTTTCACTGTATTAAACAAACCTCATATGGTAGTTTGATTGTCTCTGTCACTATCTCATTCTGATATCAAGGTTTCACTGTATTAAACAAACCTCATATGGTAGTTTGATTGTCTCTGTCTCTATCCCATTCTGATAATTAGGTTTCACTGTATTAAACATACCTCATATGGTAGTTTGATTGTCTCTGTCTCTATCCCATTCTGATAACTTGGTTTCACTGTATTAACATAACTCATATGGTAGTTTGATCGTCTCTGTCTCTATCCCATTCTGATAACTAGGTTTCACTGTATTAAACACACCTCATATGGTAGTTTTATTGTCTCTGTCACTATCCCATTCTGATAACTAAGTTTCACTGTATTAAACAAACCTCATATGGTAGTTTGATTGTCTCTGTCTCGATCCAATTATGATAACTAGGTTTCACTGTATTAAACATACCTCATATGGTAGTCTGATTGTCTCTGTCACTATCTCATTCTGATATCAAGGTTTCACTGTATTAAACAAACCTCATATGGTAGTTTGATTGTCTCTGGTTCTTTCCCATTCTGATATCAAGGTTTCACTGTATTAAACATACCTCATATGGAAGTTAAATTGTCTTTGTCTCTATCCCATTCTGATAACTAGGTTTCACTGTATTAAACATACCTCATATGGAAGTTTATTTGTTTTTGTCTCTATCCCATTCTGATAACTAGGTTTCACTGTATTAAACACACCTCATATGGTAGTTTGGTCTCTATCTTATCTCATTCTGAAAACTAGCTTTCACCGTTTTTGTCACATGTACATTCACTCCATATCCTTTCATTTTTCCTAATATGGTAGTTTGATTGTCTCTGTCTATATCTCATTCTGATATCAAGGTTTCACTGTATTAAACATACCTCATATGGTAGTTTGATTGTCTCTGTCTATATCTCATTCTGATATCAAGGTTTCACTGTATTAAACATACCTCATATGGTAGTTTGATTGTCTTTGTCTCTATCCCATTCTGATAACTAGTTTTCCCTGTATTAAACATACTTCGTATGGTAGTTTGATTGTCTCTGTCTCTATCTCATTCTGATATCAAGGTTTTACTGTATTAAACATACCTAATATGGTAGTTTGATTGTCTCTGTCTCTATCTCATTCTGATATCAAGGTTTCATTGTATTAAACATACCTCATATATTAGTTTCACTGTCTCTGGTTCTATCCCATTCTTATAACTAGGTTTCACTGTACTAAACATGCCTCATATGGTAGTTTGATTGTCTCTATCTATCCCATTATGATAACTAGGTTTCACTGTACTAAACATGCCTCATATGGTACTTTAATTGTCTCTGTCACTATCCCATTCTGATAACTAGCTTTCACTGTACTAAACATACCTCATATGGTAGTTTGATTGTCTCTGTCTCTATCCCATTCTGATAACTAGGTTTCACTGTTTTAACATACCTCATATGGTAGCTTGATTGTCTCTGTCTCTATCCCATTCTGATAACCAGGTTTCACTGTACTGAACATACCTCATATGGTACTTTAATTGTCTCTGTCTCTATCCCATTCTGATAACTAGATTTCACTGTATTAAACATATCTCATATGGTAGTTTGATTGTCTCTGTCTCTATCCCATTCTGATAAATAGGTTTCAATGTATTAACATACCTCATATGGTAGTTTGATTGTCTCTGTCTCTATCCCATTCTGATAACTAGGTTTCACTGTATTAAACATACCTCATATGGTAGTTTGATTGTCTCTGTCTCTGTCCCATTCTGATAACAAGGTTTCACTGTATTAAACATACCTCATATGATAGTTTGATTGTCTCTGTCTCTATCCCATTATGATAACTAGGTTTCACTGTATTAAACATACCTCAGATGGAAGTTTGATTGTCTCTGTCTCTATCCCATTCTGATAACTAGGTTTCACTGTATTAAACATACCTCATATGGAAGTTTTATTGTCTCTGTCTCTATCCCATTCCTGCCTTTGATCATCAGAGAATATCCTTCATTACCAGCATACAGGTTCAACACCAGACATTCTAGCTTGTCTCTTCTCACTAGTTTAGCTAGTAGGTGTGTGGCAAGAAGGTGTTCCTAAAAACAATGGTAAAATATAGATTAAACTAATATGGCCTGCTTCATTAGTTATAGGGCCAGACCCGTGGTAAAATCAACGATATACCACTACAAACATCACAGTGCTAGTTAACAACATCATTGCTCATTTTTAACTTCACAAGAACATCAAGTAATGTAAACAAAATGTCACAAAAACTACTCAAATGATGCCGTATAACTGCTGTCTCTATCGGTCAGTTTAAATACAAAATGATGTATTTTTCCATATGAGAATCAAAACAAGAGCTGTCGCGGAATGGCAGCCAGTTATACTCTCGTTCAATGAATACTGGAAAGTGCAAATTTAAAATACAGGTGTGGACACAAAACAAGTAAGGACACAATGATAAATCCACAAGAAATAATGGGAAATAATCAAAGTTATTGTCAAACAGGAAGTAGATGTGTTACAGACTTGAAAAGGGGAGACACCATACTTAAGCTTCAGACTAAATATCAAATCATTACTACAGTACACACAGAGTGTTTCAGTTTCAAAATACTCAGGTCTGACATATTTCACAGTGTAAACACTGGCAAATGTTTGTGAAAATACCAGCAAACTTCCTGTTGTTAATTACATAGAAATATATTGGCAAGTCATAACTGTCAGTGTAAACACCAGCATTTCACTAACAATTGTCATTTTTTTCCCTCATGTCATACATGGGTGTTTTGCAACTGACACACTCTGTGTGTACTACTGACACACTCTGTGTGTACTGTACATACACATGCTGAGAAATCCTTGACAATAAATTTCAGCATATGGAAATAATGGGAAAAAATCAAAGTTATCGACAAACAGGAAGTAGATGAGTTACAGACTTGAAAAAGGGAGACAGTACAACTCATCATACCAATGCTTCAGACCAAATATCAAATCAATACTACATACACAAGCTGAGAAATCCTTGATGAAAAATTTCAATATATGGCTATAATGGGAAAAAAACAAAGTTATCGTAAGACAGGAAGTAGATGAGTTGCAACCTTGAAAAGGGAAGACACAGTAAAACTAATCATACTAAAGCTTCAGACGATATATCATATCATTACTACATACACAACCAAGGTTGAACATTGAATCCACAAATTTTACCCTTGCTGTTGCTCAGATTAAAATTACAGCAGATACAATTTCTCCCTGTGGTAAAAAATGAGATATACCACAGCTTCCCTAGATTATTTCTTGATTATACTAAAATGTCTAATATGCCAGCGAAGCTGGCACTTATGGTAAGAATGTCATCCAAGGATATATATTGGTGCCTTCGATTTTTTTTCTGCCTGTCACGTGACCTTTTTGTATGACCAAAAGATCACATGACAAAATCAACTTCATTCATTGGCTAATTTCATTTCTCAACATAACGAGAGTCAGTTTGCTTATACATTTTTTGCAAAGCTGTCATTTTTTTTTCTTTTTGTCACCCAGTCAACTCGAAAATTATTGTCAAAAAATTCTCTGATTACTTAAATCATATGTCTCGTGTTTCAACGGACTTCAACGCCAAAAAATTCCTTCTGGTATCTTTGCCATTTCACGAGGTTACCATAACGGCAATCCGCTCAACCGGAAACTAGTTCGCACTGCCATGGTGATACTGACGATGAACTGTGACATTTCCGTTCAGCAGTTTAGAAGCACAGGCACTTGTTTCATTGAAAATGTCAGTCCCTCCCACTCTTCTTCCCAGAGAGGGAGGGACTGACATTTGTTATGAAACAACTGCCTGTAGTTTCAAGCCATAATTAAGCTTCTTCTATAACTTTCAACTTTCACTTCTTTTGACTTTTCAGATCGCCTCTTCATGACCCGGCAAAATTGCGTTTGTTGTTATGAGAAATGCCTCCTTGAACTACGGATAACAATTTTAAGAAGTCAACAAAAAGAAAGCAAAATGGTCTTTTTGGCACATTACCCTCCGTAACAGACTGCAGTCCGCGGTCACTCCAAAAAAGCTTCAATGTAGGTGAGGATACCGACACTCCAGGCCTCTCACATTGAAATTCAATACCTCAAATGAACTTAAATAAACTGAAAATGAAATTACGAATGAGATAATGTCTTACTTCGAAGTCAATGAAGATAAAATAATATCTCCTAATTCCCTTAATCATTGTTATTTGAACACTGGCCTTTTGTGATGCTGGCTATATTTTGACTGAAAACTTTCAAAATGAAATGGCATATGCTTTTAAATAACATAATGCTTAAGTAATTCTGAAAATTGGCAATCCTCAAATGAAGACAGGTTTGCGTCTGCTACACGCTACACAGGAAATGTAATAATTTAGCTCAAGGACCGACAACTACGTAGATCAGAGTTGAGATTGCAATGTGCTCGGCCTTCATTTACTTAGGGGATCCACTACTTTAGGGCGGTGATTTCATTGCATTTACATTTCTTACAGAAAGCTTTGGTTAGGGACCGACCATTTAACCTGAAAGGGGGGTAAGGTTTTTTTTTTTCTTGACAAAATTTTTTCGCGCGAAATTTCTTTTCACGTGTATCAACAAAATTTTTTTTTTTCAAAATCAACATTATTTTTTGGAGGCAGAAAGCCTCCTTCAGAATTTTTTTTCATCATTTTGGCAGCCAAAATATTTTTTTCACATAAAATCACCTCCAAAATTTTTAGCCCCCCTTTCAAGTCGGGCCCTTAGGGTAAAGATTATGGATTAGGGTTAAAGTTAGGAATAGGGATTGAGTAAGTGTCCTGTGGTCAGTATTTAGGTTAAGGATATGGTAAGGCTATCTAGGACAGGGTCCCCTAAACTGAGTAAACTAAGGCCATGTGGTATAGCATGATTTATATGTTGGAGATTTGAAATTCAGTGATTGAGCTGTCAAGTCTTGCACATAAGACATAGCACTTATTTTATAAATTTGCTCAAATTCCCTTTGATTTTTATTTTTTATCCTTTGATCATTGAAAATGTTGACAAACCTTGGGTATGGAATTTTTCAAAACTTGAAAGGTATACAAGTTGAGAAAGCTTTGAGACAGTTTGATACTATTCACACCAAAAAGATAATTCGGTTTGGGATGGGTACCCTTTAAAGTTTTGAAATAAGTGATTAATCAACCGTTTTCTATAAATCAATTGCCTGGTCGTAGGCTGGTACGTTCGTTTGCCCGACAATCTTTTGACTGATTTAGTAAATGAAAAAATTGCCTAATGAATATAAACACTTACAGAATACTCGTAAAAGTAGAACTTATCTACCTTGACCTACCTTAGGTGAAATCAATTCTTTCTATGCAGCAACCATTTTTAAATGAACAAGTTTCTGTTTTTTTTTTTTTTTTTAAATTCATCTCTGGTCTTTTATTTAAAGGAACTTGACAAGTAATAGCATTCTTCAGATTATATGATTATGATTATTAAATACATGTAAGTTTTCAAATAAAGAAAATTATTCTTTACATGCATAACTTATAGAAAACATATGGTGACAATAGGAAAACTAATAATGATAGGAACAGCCTTTCAAGTATCTATTTGCAACGAGTATTATACTCTGCATCACATTACCTACTTGATCTGGAAGTATGTTTGAAGGAATATACATGCATTCAAATTTAAGTTGCAGGAGCCTATTCCAGTAAAGGCTTACTCTATATTATTAACCAAATATTAGCACTTCATATATCACTTACCCACAGAAACAGCCTAAGGAGCTATAGCCGATACATTACGTCGCAGCTAAACTAATCCACATTTGTAATTTATAGTGTCGCTAGAGACATTTCACGACCCTTATCATGATAGGTCGGCTACAATGCCTAGATGTAAATTACACAGTAGGACCCTTAAGTAAAGGAGGCTCAAGGCTTGAATACTGTGACAGACAATACACAAGCAATGAGAGAAATGGAGGACCGTGACTGACGTCAGAGTTTTAAAAAAAAAAGGTTAAAAACACGGGAATTCAAGATGTAACATAAATGAAGACAATATAACACAGACAACACAAATAAACAAAAATAAACAAAAACATAGCAAAACTGAATCACACTGAGCAGTGTAAATCCTCCAAATCACCAGACCCTCCTGGAAAACATGAAATATTCATCAATGGTACTCAGTGTCAGCCAACCAAATAAAAAGTGTGGTTTTGTCATTGTCTTTGCTTGTCAATACGGTAATAAACACTTGATCTTATTGTAATGATCCATTAGTGCATCTAGAGGGGGTTCCGCGGGTGTGACATGTCTAATCATGGTAACGATCGTAAAACACCTGGTTTAACACAGAGACATTACACTCTTATATGTATGTAACGCTAATTTTGATTGGATAGCGTCAAAAATTTCAGGGGTAAAATATACAGTTTACCTTCGGAGCTAATAGCAACGTTTCTGCACAAACAGAAACCATATCTACGATCCCCCCTTCTGATCCTAAAATACAGTAGTACATTTAATTGTGTTCAACATAACATATTTTGAGACGGTATTTTCATCCTGTTGCCTATTGACAAAATCGTAGTGCAAATTGGAGGAAGTACTTAGACAAAAGCGAACAAGTTGTGATGTTAGATGCTGATTACTGCACAAAACAGAAATTTCGTTATTGAAGCGCTGGAAACACGTTTGTCGTCAAACGTCCCAAGTAATCACTATACTGCATGAATAGTAGTAGAGTTGGGTAAAAGTCTGGAATTTCTTCGCTGGCATTCAAGGCTGTGCCTTCCTCATATTATAAATAAGGATATATGTATAATTAACTGTATCAAATTCAAGTGAAAAAGATTGCTATCAAGTTTCTTTTTAAATCTCCATTTCACTGACTCATAAACTCTAGGCACTTTAGAAATTTTCAGCAAAAGAGGAAAAGAGTAAATTTTTTGAAAAGAGTGGCAGATATATATTTCCTTTTTATAAGGATTATTAGAATCGACCTTCAACAGAAATATAAAACAAGAAAAACAAGAAAAGTGCCTCTTGATGTCAAAATACTTTTTCCTGTTTCTCCATTCCTTAACAGGGGCTGAGTGGCCCAGTGGTGAAGGTAGTTCTACTACCTATACAACCACTGTAGTCTATCACCACTTCGGTGTGAGTTCGTGCCCCACTTTGTACATTACAAAAAAGGGTGCACTCAACTTACAATCGTGAGTGATAAGGTATGTCAGTTACCTGCCTATGGCCAAGGTAGGTGGTTCTCTGCGGGAACTACGGCTTCCTCCACCACTAAATTGACCGTCATGATATAGCTGAAATACTGCTGAAAATGACACTAAACCCTATATCAATCAATCAATCAATCGATTCCTTACCGAATCTTCTGTCTCCTTGGCACTTTCTTCTAGAAACAAATCTGTTAGCTTCTGATGGATAGTTTTCCTAGAAATACAAAAAAAAACATGGTGCAATAAATGTTTGCACTTGCCAGCTAAAATTGCAAAAATGGGACAATTTTGCTTCATTGCTTTCCTTAATTCCTAAGAGAAACTAAAAGTTTATTACTAAAATACTAGTAATATAAGCTGTTGACATAGGATATGTCCATCACTTAAATCTACACATTAATCTTCAGCAGCAGCCAACGTCTAGAACGGTGTGTACTTCCTAAAATCCTTGCTCTGATATCTCATGTATGACTGAGGGATCAGGGCCATTACCTGAACGTGGAATCTGTATGTACTCCTCAAGAATAATTTAAGAAATAGATTATTGCAAGTGGGCTCTATGCGAATTAGAACATGGGCAAACCTTATACTTGTCAATATTTTATTCCGAGCGACAGCGAGGCATAAAATGAAGACAAATTAAAGGTCTGACCATGTTCTAATTTGCATAGAGCCCAATTGCAATAATCTATTTCGATTCTAATATATTTAACATGAGTTTTGAATATTCGAAGCGGCTCTTAGAGAGCAATATTGGGTTTGACACTAGAATTCAAATATGTCGGAAAACTGCATACAAACACACATAAATGGACATAGAGAAATCTATATCCTTTGTTTTATTAATACAAGTGGCCCATAAGCTTATGAATTCATACAAATAATCTGTTATAAAACATATAAAATGTGGATATTTTAAAATCATAGCGGGTATAAGTGTGAGCTGGTTGTATTTCTGATTTATATGACTGCTTAGTTATGTTATATTTGAAGCCAAAAAAAAAGAAAAGAAAAGGAATACAACTCATATTTATGAATTTGTTAACGTTAAAAATTAAAAATTTTGTGTTTAAATTGTAGAGCATGATATCACGTATGCAACATAGATAAGATTTCACAACAACAACAAATTCGTTGCTAGGTGACGGTTATGACCATTTCAGTTCCAAGTCTTAAATTCAGTATCTGTTATAAATTTTTATTATTGTCATTAATTGATGTGGCTTTTTTGGGTGATTCATTATTTAAAACTTTATTTACACAATGAATATTGAGTGAATAAAATGTACATTACAAATGTCATTTTTGTAAAAAAATATATGCATGTGCTAAAAAATATTGTTGGAATTAGAACATAGCTTTGTTTCCAAAGCGAAAGAAGAGAGTCATATTAGAATGCATGTCAAATATTAAGTACTGGTATCTACATTGTACCCCTACTGGTACAGACTGTAAACTGCTTGAAAAAAAACTTCTCATGTTTGTTTATACATGACTTAAGGATCAGAGCCACCATCTGGATGTGAATGAGGTATGTACTCCTCAAGTTGATAAAAAGGGATGCAGGAAAAAATCACCATAGCCAAGTCTCATGTTTTTCGACTTTCTTTAAAGGCTGGACAAGTTGAACATCGAGAATGAATGCTTACCCTCTTATTCCAGTATCTTGGCTTTGAAATGATGTGGGGTTCTGCTTAACTTTCTGGATTACATACTGAAAAAAAGTTATATTTTTCATACATACAGTACAGAAAGAGTGGTACCGTGAAAAATCACTGTGATAGACATGTCCCACTCTGATAGTGATACTGAATAACTTTTTATCTTTAAGAGATATCTCAATTATTTTTTCTGCATTTTAAGTGGTATAATTCACCACTCTTAATACAAAAGAGAGTAGAAAATGATCTCAAATAGGAAAAAAGATATTTAGATCCACTCTCAGAGTGGGACACATCTATCACAGTGATTTGTCATGGTACCACTCTTTCTGTACTGTACATATAACAAATTCCTGGATCAGCATTATTTTTCAGAGACATAAACTTCTGTATATCTCACATCCATACCGTGTATCATCCGTACACAGGATATAGGTACCAAGACGGGTTTCCATTTAAATTTCAATGACAGCTATCATTAGTGTACGTGGATCCAGTTTATAGGTACTAAGTAGCTATATACTAGTTTACGCTGGTACCCCCGTACACTAATGGTAGATTTCATTGAAATTTAAACGAAAACCAGACCTGGTACCTTTATCCTGTGTACAGATGATACACGGTGATCCAGGTTGAACTGAAATAATGAGAACATTCCAGATTTACATCTTATTTAAAGGTCTTTCATCATTTACACTGTTAATAAATTTAAGGAACATTACCCATGTTCAAATTTTGTGCTTATCAAACACATTGTCAAAGTTGATAATTATGAAACATAGACAAGTAAACAATAGCAAGAAACAGAGAAAATGGAACATGAATGAACCATATTTATCTATAACCATATAACAATTATCTCAGATATGCAATGCATGCAAATGTGACATTTTTATTTTGGCAAGATATATATAACTTGGGACATGTGCTACAGGTACCAAGGTTTTCCATTTTAACATTATGTAATCACAATTTTTTTCATAAACATACTTTGGAAACAGCTACAATGTAACAATGCAGTCAAAACACCTGTGGTGACAACTGAAAAGGCCAATGACTGAGGTCCTGTGGGCTAGTAAAATCTGTTTTACAGCAGCTCAGCCCAGATGATGAATTCATGAAAATATAAATCTGAATAACACCAAATACTTTCAATCTTCTTTCGATAATCAAGTTAAATTTCCTTTTACAATTTCCATGCTATTGTCCATCCATCCATGATTTTTCTTTAAGACCACAGACATTGGGGTACAAAAATGTCAATGTTTTACATTCATACTGGTGACTTAAAGATGAAGAACAACAATAAAAGGTATTGTTAAATTGCTTGG
>MJUU01001721.1:16100-29234 GCA_002080025.1 Modiolus philippinarum
CTCACCTGGCAAAATGCTTTTACGCCAAACATGACTAAAAAAGATGTTTTCTTATCAATGGGGTCAAAGGTTTAGCTATGTTCTTCATTAGCACCCATAGTTTTTTGTCTGATCCTATTGAAATGAATAATTTTTGCAAAGGACCTTCTATACATTTCAGAGATGATGACTATAAGGATGGTTATCTCATTCCTGGCACCAATGTTAAACTATATTCTGCACTGGAGGCCATCTTTTTTGTCAGATCCAAGTACCTTCCATACATCCTTACTGTAAAGATTGGTTGAATTTGCTTCAGTAGCGTCAGAGGAGATAGCAAATAGATGCTTTTCCCATAGGGTCCCATGTTAGACTATGTTCTGCGCTGGTAGCCATGTTTTTAAGGGAATCGGAAAAATTTCGGCAATCTACATAAAAGACCTTCCATACATCATTCTTGTAAAGTTTGGTTTAATTTGCTTCAGTAGCTTCAGAGGAGATAACAAATATATGCTCCTACAATAGGGTCCCATGTAATACTATGTTCTGCGCTAACGGACTTGTTTTTTTACGGATCGAAAAAATTTCGGCAAACTAAGTAAAGGACCTTCCATACATTATTCCTGTAAAGCTTGGTTCCATTTGCTTCAGTAACTTCAGAGGAGATAGCAAATATTTGCTTTTCCTATCGGGTCCCATGTTAAACTATGTTCTGCACTGGCGGCCACGTTTTTTCACAGATCGAAAAAATTTCGGCAAACTAAGTAAAGGACCTTCCATACATCATTCCTGTAAAGTTCGGTTCCATTTGCTTCAGTAACTTCAGAGAAGATAGCAAATATTTGCTTTTCCCATAGGGTCCCATGTTAAACTATGTTCAGCGCTAGCGGCCATGTTTTTTCGCAGATCGAAAAAATTTCGGCATACTAAGTAAAGGATCTTCAATACATCATTCCTGTAAAGTTTGGTTCAATTTGCTTCAGTAGCTTCAGAGGAGATAGCAAATATATGCTTTTTCCCATAGGGTCCAATGTTAAACCTAAGTTCAGCGCTGGCGGCCATGTTTTTTGGTGGATCGGAAAAATTTCGGCAAACTAAGTAAAGGACCTTCCATACAATTCCTGTAAAGTTTGGTTAGAATTGGTCCAGTGGTTTCTGAGGAGATAGTCAAAATGTAAAAAGTTTACAGACGGACGACGGACGACGACGGACGCCAAGTGATGGCAAAAGCTCACATGGCCTTTTAGGCCAGGTGAGCTAAAAAAGGGGTCAAATGTGATTTTTCTCTTATTATTTCTTTAGAATTACTTCCCCTTAATGAATTAAGAATTTTTCAAAAAGTGACATATTTTGTAAGCTAGCATCATAAATTTTGCTTAAATCATTTTATCTATTATCAATAAACTATTCAAAATCATTTTAACAACAATTTAATGATAAATTCAAATTTTCATCAGGTGCGCGAAATGGATATGAAAAAGAAAGGAAATGGGGTAAATGTCAAGGAGACAACATCCCATATCCAGGTTAAAACGACCCAAAACACACTTTTAGACATCCGGACCATCTTAGTCATGTATTTGTAGAGACTTTGTCTCATGTGCATTTACTCCATATCCTTTCATTTATGAGAATCAACGAAAAAACTCAACCAATAATACAATCAATGTATCAAAGTTGCCCTGCTGAGGGCACTGGCAGGTCCAGCCTTAAAGAAAAAAGATTTTTTTCTGATTTATGGTACATACAGAAAGAGTGGTACATGTACCGTGAAAAATGACTGTGTTAGACATGTCCCACTCTGAGAGTGATACTGAATAACTTTATCTCTGTTAGAGATATCTTCATTACTTTTTCTGGATTTAAAGTGGAGTAACACACCGCTCTCAATACAAAAGAAAGTAGGAAATGATCTCAAACAGGAAAAAAGATATTTAGATCTACTCTCAGAGTGGGACATGTCTATCAGAGTGATTTGTCATGGTACCACTCTTTCTGTACTTGTATAAAATTATTACATGTAATTATAGGACAATATATCTATTAATCACTCAATTAAGAAAAACGCTTGATAGTTACCATTTTCAAATGGACTTAAACTTGGAACATTTACTACATTTAACCCATTCATACAAAAATCATCCTTTTAGCATCCTCTTGCGTGTGCCGAAATTATCCTTTTAGCACCCTCGACGCAAGACAGAAATTATACTGAAGGATACATGAATTGCTATTTTCAAACTGGAAAAGCAGTTGTTTTGCATGATAATTTAGACATATATACAGTGCTCCCTCGTTATACCGCCCCTCTTTAATGGCGGTCCCTCATTTATCACCACCCATTTCCAAGGTCCATTTTTTCAAGTTACATAGTTTCTATATAATTTATTCCCTCAATATACCGCCACCCTCACTTATCACCAAAATTTTTCATGGTCCCAAAGCTGCCGATATAACGAGGGTGCACTGTAACTTAGAAACAATCTCTGACTATATATAAACATTTTCTTTTAAAATTTTCATAATCTGTCAACTAATCTAAAATGACACGAGTCAGAAAGGCTGACTGACTCACGTAAAAAATAATGTCACAAAAACTTAATGTCCATATAAATTGAAGAAATATCAATATCCTCATGAATTAAGCTTTTTGTTCTCCAAATTTTAGGGAGAAACTCCCTGTATTATGTCCAAAATATATGAAAAACTAAAACCCATGTTTTCAGCATGTAATCTGCATAATTGATTTTGGTAAGCTTAAGGCAATCTGCTCGTGCAAAAGTAATTTCAGCAATGGCACCCCAAGGAAAAAAACATTCAGGAAGGAAAGTGTTAAAAGTGATGAAATTACTACATATTATTTTAGAATTGAATGCTTTATTTTAAAGTTTCATTGGGTTGTTAAAGTGTTGACCGAAGCACATTTTTAATGTAGTGGGGTAGCGCTTCATGTTGAAAATATGTGCTCGGTCAACACTTTCATTATCCCTATGAAACTTCAAAATAATGCATTCAATCCTTATAATTAAATTTTAAAAACCAAATCATAAAAAAATAATTGATTATTAAAGATAGTATATTATGGACAATGGGATTCTTTTATTTTACTAATTCATCCGCCACATGGTCATATGATCAAATGTGTTTCATGGGGATTGCAACTTCACAATGATATGCCACATGAGTGATGTTCACCTATCAAATTGACGGAATTGAAATGAATATGAATGAAATGTAATTATACCATAATAATGTATAGCAATAGACATTAGTCGAATAGTCCAGTGCTTGAATCTATACTCAACAACAGAAGAATGCACCACTTGTTTAATGTTGTCTAACTCCCTAAATATTTAAGCCATATTGGCCTTTTCTATGTACTTTTTAAATTTCTAATGTTGAGAGCAAGCGACTAGATTTTTGTCACAAAATTTCACATTATAGGTTATAACATTGGTTTCTATTGAATGTGTAAGAAAACAAAAGTCAAAGAATTGTTTTTTCAGAATGGACTTGTTCGGAAGTTGTATTGTCTACAGTTACAAAACAGCAATTTTTTAAAACATCATACAGGTAGGAGCAAAAAAGTTTCAAAATTCTTCATTTTAGCAATTTTTGATTAAAAGGTGTTTTTTGAGGAACCGAAATTGAGAATTCAACAATTTTTCATTTTTTCAGAATTTTGTCTTCGCGATATGAGAAATATAGTTTCTACAACTAGAACTACATGTAAGCTAATCATGAAATTTCTCACATCGAGTTAAATAAATTTTGCAAATGTTTGAAAACAAGGCTTGCTGAGTTTTTGAATATACTAGAAATAAGAGAAACAATGTGTAAAAATTTCAAGATGTTCCAATGAGTTTTCTAAGAGATATTTGCCTTTGAATTTTTAGGTACAAAGGAATACACTTTAGTGGTGACTTTTTGTTGTTGAGTATATATCTATATAAGAAACATACCTCTGCATATTCTACATCCTGATTATACTTTTCCATCTTCCATTTTTGTCTTCATTTGTACCTTTTATCCTGAAAAAAATTGTATGTTTGAAATTAATTATATTATAAACATCTATTAACATGTTGTACAATAATGCTGGTTTTGAACAAAGTTCTGCCATTTCCTTCTGTCAGTGAAGTTCCAAGACAGGTAAACGTAAAAAGGAAATTTTTTTTCTTGATTGGGTTCATCCTTTCTTGGAGTACTGAAGGGGGGATTGGGCAATTTTTTAAGTAAATAATTTTATCTTGGTAAAAATTAATATTACTATCCTGCTGGTCAAGAAAATAAATAAATCATAAATTAACTTTGATAAATCAAATGATAAATCTTCAAATTTAAAGAATAATTTTTTGTTTGTTTCTTATGTAGGTAAAAATTTGATGTGACATTTGGTGAAGATATATAAATTCGTTCTAGATTTTCTTGAAAATAGATTGATTTTCTAGGCAAAATCACCACAGTCACTTTTTATGACAACTTATATTACCTGGCAGTTTTCTGAATATGCTGGGAATGTCATCCAATTAAAAGCAGGCTTACATCTGTAAACCCGAATATAAAGTAGTATTATAGTTAAAATATATGTTAGTGCAGTTAAATGGGAATTTTTCAGCTAAAATGGCAGTGTAATACAGCAATGAAGGAATTAAACCATTTACAAACGAAAACCTACAGTAAGGGATAGCCGAGACAGGAAACATCAAAAAACATTTCTGGTTTCCAATCCCTAAAGGGACTACGTATAGGGGCATCAAACTCCTTCAAAAACATATTAGACAAGCACTGGAAAATCAAGACTCCACTTGCATTGTAACAATAATAAAGTGGGAATAAACTTTACCCATCACGTAACAAATCAAAAGGTAAATGAAGAGTCTGGTGAAGAGGACCTATAAGTCCTGTGCTGGAAAATCTCCATAAGTAAATATACTGCATGTTGTAGACCCCCTAATCCCTTTTGGAATTAGAAGCCAGAGATAGCCTGTCTCTAAATCCCATATCAACCATGTGTTCGAAAAAATTTGTTTAAGTACCCCACCTCATTCTGGGTAAAATAATGTTGTTGTTGTTGTCAAAGGACGCATATATTCCTTCAAGAATCCATAAAAATAATTAATTTGATGGTATGGAAGTTACCGGCGCGTCTTTTTACTCAAATAAACTAAAATATACTCAAATAAACCAAAATTAACATAAATATAGTTTCAATAATACAAAATAATGATAATTATAAACAAAAATTAATTTAGTCTCATTTCATGTACTTTTTTACCCGAAAAATGTGGTAAATACACTGTATCTTTTATTACTAAATAAGGTAGTGTAGCTAGGTTGCTAAACACCTCTCTCTGGGGTCAAACGGACTGCACATAATGTTGTGTATTAGCTTTGACATGTACTAACATTGTTATTTTTACCACTGTAAATAAGTAGCTAAATGTTCAATATTTTTCACAAAAGTAATAAATTGACAAATTCAGATGCAGAATTCTACTTCAAGTGCAGTTATAGTACTGCTGCTCAGGCCAAAAATGGTCATGTGCTGACCAGTTTACAAACATTGTAGACTTCATAAAAAATCTTATCACTATACATGTATATGCAAAAAGGGACTTATTAAAATAATAATGTTTTATTTGCAACATTTAATAGTGGTTTGTTGTAACAGTGGTTTTAAGTACTGTTTGGTCATGTTGGTATTATTTCATAACCGTATACAATGTAGTGTAACTGAGGTTTAAGGGTAGCCTAACTCGTTGAGTTAGAGAAGATCTTCTTTGGCTCAATTGGTTAAGAGTGCTGCCTTTGGATCTCGACGTCGTGGGCTCGATCCCCACCAGTGCCATGTGATTTGACCATCATTGTTATTTCACAACATTGGTGCTGCAAGCACTTACTACTGGTGGAAACTGGGTATCCTGGGGTGAAAATCTGCCAGTTCAGTCACACAAGGTGACAGTGTTGATGTATATATGTAAATAGTTGAGAGATGAAGGCAGGGTGGTTCCAAGTGAGGTAACATTCCACTCGGTGAGTGAGGTAATATGCCACTCAAGTGTCATCAGGATGTTTCCAGTAGTAAGAACCTGTCATACTCTGCAGGATGGTCACACTTCCAAAAAGAGAAAAAGGGGAGGGGTGCAGTGTAACTGAGGTTTAAGGGTAGCCTAACTCGTTGAGTTAGGGAAGATCTTCTTTGGCTCAATTGGTAAGAGCACTGCCTTTGGATCTCGACTTCGTGGGTTCGATCCCCACCAGTGCCATGTGATTTGACCATCATTGTTATTTTACAACAAGATACACACACATCAGCTAATGGATTCCCAGACGAAATGATGACCATGGTTGACCATGGTCACCATGGTATTTTATGGTCAGTGATGGTTGACCATGATCTATCATGGTCAGCAATGATTGACCATGATCTTGACCATGGTCACCCATGAGTTTGACTATGGTCAACCATGGTCACAGCTAATCAGCATGGTCAACATGGTCAACCAAGATCTTACCATGGTTGACCATGGTCAAAAAGAATTGACTATGGTTGACCATGGTCAAAAAGAATTGACTATGGTTGACCATGGTCATCTAAGAACTGACCATGGTTAACCATAGTCAAATACTTATGAGGGTATAACCTCTCTACCCACTCGAGTCCAGAGTACACCTAATATTTGAGATGAAGTCCATTGTCCATTTTTTATTTTTTATTTTTTTTTGAAATTTGAAGTACAAGTCAAAAATGCTATTACTTTTGAGTCTGTGGAGTCCATGGACTCCAGTGGTCAAGTCCAAAATACACCCAAAATAAGGCCAAAGTGCTGAAGGGGGTTATACCCTCACTTATTGGATCAAGCTTAACAATTGTCAACCAGGAACTGACCGTGGTCAAGAAGTGCCTATATAGTGTGATATAATTTTTTTATAGCTAATATTCATTGATTTAAGACAACAACAGGGAATCACATTTTTAAAACACAATTTAAAAGTCACACTTTTTTTAGAGCAGAACATATTGCAACTTTAATTAGCCCCCTTTCCAAAATACCGTGTTTTTTGGATTTCTTATAAAAATTCTCATAATTGGTGAAAAATCTTCACTTTATTGTGTAATGCCATATCAAATAATGTATCAGATGCTTGGATAAAATATTTGTAATATCTTATTTTATTTTATCAATTACATGAAATAATGAAATATGAAATATACTTTTCTGATAAATAATTCCAGTTACTTTAAAATTATTAGATGCCTTTCATAGGTTGAACAAACACAAATAAGAAGATAACTCTTGGGGTAAAAATATTTTGTATTGGTATTTTTGAAGCTGATAAAGTAGGTAAGTATACTGCAAATTAAAGAAACTCCTCCGTTATTTGCAGATAAAGCACATGTAGCACTATAATTGGCACCATGGTCAGCAACCATGGACAACCATGTCCATCAGTGACATTGACCATGTTAGACCATGGTCAGTGGCAATGTTTGACCATGGTCACTGATGGACATGGTCGACCATGGTTGCTGACCATGGTGCCAATTAACGGAAGGTAGTCAACCATTGTCAACCATGGTTGACCATGGTCCCCAGACCATGGTTGAACATGGTTAACAATGGTTGACCATGGTCACTGACCATGATTTTTCGCCTGGGTTATGTGAACAATTTCAAAACTGTAACAAGTGTGGACCCAAATTGATGTCTCGCCCGTCCCTACTTGGTCGCAAAACAGATGTGAAAACTCTAACTGACTAATTCAGAAAACTTAACATGTTGGCTGACAAAAGCAATATAGCAAACCGTTATATATAACCAACAAGTATAGACCCAAATTGATGTCTCGCCCGTCCCTACTTGGTCACAAAATTGATGTGAAAACTTAACTGACTAGATCAGAAAACTTAACATGTTTGCTAGACTGTGAAATTAGGGTAAGTGACAAAAGCAATATAGCACACTGTCATGAATCGCCAAAAACTAAAATGACAAATATCAGTGAACACACTGATAGATACTGAAAAACTAGATGGTGAAAATGAGGTTAAGGGCTAAAGCCAAATAGCAGGCTGTCATGTTCCATCTAAGACAACCCACATACCAAATATTATTGACCTTACATTAATAGATATTAGGAAACTTAACATGATCACAGACAAAAGACATATAGCAGACTGTCATGTACTACCTAAGACCAACCTATATACCAAATATCATTTACCTGCCACTTGGTTTTTGAGAGCTCCCATTAATTAAGAACACAAGGACTATGGATTCTCATTTTCTCAAAGGAATATAATAATTTATTGGAAAAATGGATTTAACATCATCTTTTTGGAGAAATATTTCATCTTTAGTAGGTGAATTTTCTGGATTTATAAACAATGAGGAAGAAAATTATTTAAATTCATGCGAGTTGTATGATATTGATGACTGTACCGATAGAACACTTTCATATGTTATTAACTTCAGAGATGACCAAATATTTGAACATTTTAAAGGAATTTTATTTCAAAACTATGATGAAATCTCTTTTGAAGACCGAAACCAAAATGGAAAGGTACATGTATTGAATTTTGAAGGTGAGAAGGTTGTATTACACTTATATGACTCTACTTTTACCTTTCACATTCAAGGCAAGGGAGCAATTTCATGGTTCCAAGAGATTTTTAATTTTATTGCTAAACAACTGCATAGAGAAATTAAGAATTCAGTTAATTCAACCAATTAAACTGGACAAAACTGATACAAAAATAACATCCCTGCAAGATAGTTCTACTAGTAATCAAGGCTAGACACAATCCAGATGTCGACCCCTACTGTGACCATGGATTATTCCGAGACTGATCCTAAACAGATGGTGAATGATTCCCTAAAAACATTGACTTCTACCCCAGCTAAAAGGGATTACTGTGATGTGGAAGATAGATTAAACTTTAACCAATTATCACCTGTTGTGAACACTGATCTTCAACAGGAAATTAACTTTTTAAGAGAAAAGGTTATGTACTTATACCAAATAATAAACAACAGACCCACTTCTTCTGACAAACAGACACAATCCAATGTTTCTGTCACCAGTGTCTCAACACAAACTACTGAACCATTGATAACATTGGAATGTCAGTCAAAATGTTCAGCTGCTATACAAACAGAGGAGTTCAAACCTATTTTAATTAGCAAACAGACTGAAACATCAATATTGGACAATTCTAAAGCAAGTGAAACAATTCCAATCCAACCCTAAAAGTCTAAACCTTTACTTAACATAAATCCAACAGACGACCAAATTCTGATAGATAATACAGGAAATAAACAAACATCAATTTCTAATTTGAAATCAATTTCAGGTAAAAGTCAACATAAATATGTAGAGAGTGTGAACTTGTCAAATGATCAAACACTTATAATTGGAAGTTCCATTTTAAAAGGATTAAAAACTAGGGGTCTAAGGAACACATGTGTTTCCACAAATAGGGGTGCAACAATACCACAACTTACAAATGTTATCAAAGAAATGGACCTGAAACCATACCGTAACATTATATTGCATATTGGAGGAAATAATTTGAGCTCTGGAAAAGATCTCAAAAGTATACAAGATGACTATGTCAGACTATTGCACCTTGTCAAAATTTCTACAAAAATAAATTCTTCAATCCTGATATCAGGAATTCCACCAAGATTTGATGTCAATGTTGACCTTCTAAATCAGATGCTTCTTGATTTATGTAAACATTTCAATCTTCAATTTATAGATCATAGCAAGTGCTATTTTGATCGATATGGTTATGTGAAACAAAATTTATTCCACCAAGATGGAATTCACCTTTCAAAGTATGGTGTTTCAGTATTTCTACATACAATAAATAGATTTGTGCCGATTTTAAAGCATCAAATAGACAATGACTACTGCCACTATTGTGGTGAAAGAGGACATTCTATTAAGACTTGCAGACATGGCCAACCTGTCAAGTGTTTCTCTTGCAACGGAAGTGGACATAAGGAGAAATTTTGTGCTCTGTACTTTAAATAGAAATGTGGCAAAGAGGATATAGCCACTACTTCTCTAGATGTTGAAAATAAACATTGCAGTATGAACCGCTTCACTGCTCTTGATTCAATTTGTAAACACTGTGACATTTTTCCATGTATTTGCTCTATAAATTACAATTATCAACATGAAATTAATTCAAAGACTTATAAACAAAATAACAAAAGCAAATATATTGTAAGAGATAAAACACTTCTGTGTGCCAATATATCAAATGAACTTGTTAGTGTATGTAATACTCATGATTACTTCCCTGAGGCCATCAATTTTGATCAATATTTATGTTTTGTATTTACTTTATTCATAATTTATATAGCTTGTTTGACCACCATTTTTTATGATAGCTATTCAAAATATGAACCCATTAGGAATATTAATATTTATGGTTTTAGAAAATCAAATGGGATTAAAATATGTTCTCATAATGTCAATAGACTAGAAAGTAAACTTGATGAAATAAGGTATAATCTTACTACATCTCAAATTCCACCTGATGTAATTGGCTTATGTGAAACTTTTTTTCATACTGACCTATCAAATGATTTTTTAAATATCCCTGGCTATCTTTTTGAAAGAAAAGATCGTACCTTTTCTTGTGGCGGTGGACTACTTATATATGTCAATGAACATTTACAGTATAAAAGAAAAACTGAATTTGAAATCAGTGATTTGGAAACCTTGTGGATCGAGATAAAACCATCACACAAAAAATCATTCCTTGTATGTTTTGTTTATAGAAGCCCAAAGGAGGATATTGCATGGATTGATAAATTTGAAAATGAACTTGAAACAGCAATTCATGTTAATCCCGATATAGTTTTAGCTGGTGATTTTAATTTAAGGTAGATCGCCACCAATACACGGCGCATTCGATTGGCGCATTTGTGTAACACGAGTCGGATGCGGAATTGACTTGATTTGCAACCTGGAATAATCCTGTATTGGCCTATACATTGTGACGTCACAATAAATTGACATACACTTTCCCGCGAATTAGCTCCCTTTTCCCGGAAATATTGTCTATTTTGTAAACTATATCAAATAACTTTCTTAATTGAACGGTGACATGTAGATTTTTTCAGCGTAACAGATAGCTTAAGTATATTTCTATGAAATATCAAAAAATGAAAAAAATCTGTCTGATATTTATTTTATATGAAAAATAAACAATAAGCATGTTCTCACAGTGTCCTATATATTCTTTGTAAATATTGCTGAAAAATACTGAATTCGGCCTGATTTTCAAAGCCAGATTTCAGGAAAAGATGATCGGTGACATATCATTTTTATTTTTTTTTTGGAACTTATAGGTTAAGACCTGCAAAATATCTTTAAAGAAAAAAATTCTGTCTGATATTTCTATTAGGATCGAACTACCTTAAATGTTTTGTCTCCTAATCAGCCACCTCAAAGATGGTTATCATTTATAGAGACATATAATCTCCATCAAATAATTGAGGAACCAACTAGGGTCACCAAGGAATCCAAGACATTAATTGATCACATATATGTCACTAATCTTGAAAAAAGTCACGAATCTCATGTTGTGAAGTACTCCATAAGTGATCATTATCCAATATGCATGACCCGATATGAACTGTAAAATACAAAAAAAGAAAAACACTCAAAAATTGTTTACAGAAATTTTAAAAAATTTGATGAACAGGCCTTCCTTTCTGACTTGGTAGGCTCACCTTTTTACCTCGTTGAATATGAAAGTGATCCAAATATCTCTTTGCAAGTTTTTAATGATATTTTGAATTCATTACTTGATAAGCATGCACCAGTAGTGACTAAAAGAGTTAAAAAAGATAAACAACCAGATTGGTACACCAGTGAAGTAATTTTTGCAAGACAAATGAGGGATAAATTTCATTATAGTCTTAGAAAGTGGGATGAATATAAATATTGGCGGAATAAAACTAAGGAAATCATAGATGAATCAAAACAAAAATACTATAGTAATATGGTAAAAGAATCAAAAGATCCTAGAGTGCTTTGGAAATGCATTCATAGTCTAAATCCATCAAATCAAACGAAACCACATATGATCCTTTCAGATAATAATGTTAAAGTAAATGATTCATATAAAATAGCTAACATCTTTAACAATTTTTTTACATCATGTGTACAAAATTTAAGAAACAGTGAATCAACAAATAATAGTTCCGACTTTAGACACTTACAGAAATTTGTGGAGAAAAAACTACCTGAAAATGCAAAATTTGTAATTCCACCCATTAAAATTAATAATATTCTTGAAGATTTATTAAAACTAAACGAGAACAAATCAGCTGGCACTGATAATGTTGGAGCAAAAATTCTTAAACAAAGTGCATATGTTATAGCTTCACCATTAACATACATATTTAACAGAATAATAGACACTGGCATTTATCCAGATGTTCTTAAAAACGCAAAAGTAACCCCTATTTTTAAAGCAGGAGAAAAATGGCTTCCAACAAATTACAGACCTATTTCTGTTTTACCAACAATTTCTAAACTGATTGAAAAGCATGTTTCAAAACATTTGTATGAATTTTTAATTGGTTTTTCTTTGTTACACATAAATCAATCTGGGTTTAGGCCTAATCATTCATGTCAGACAGCTCTTGTTAATATAACTGACAAATGGTTGAAGGAAATGAACGATGGAAATATAAATGTAGCAGTTCTTTTAGACTTTAAAAAAGCTTTTGATGTAGTTGAGCATGATATTTTATGTAAAAAACTTGAAATTTATGGATTAAATGATAAGGCTATTGACTTTTTCAAATCCTACTTAAATAATAGAAGACAACAAGTACAAATTGAAAATTCCAAATCAGAGAAACTGCCTATCAAGTTTGGGGTTCCTCAAGGTTCTATTCTTGGACCTCTTTTATTCATATTATACATCAATGATTTACCACTCTATGTTCAGAATAGCAACATTGATATGTTTGCAGATGATTCTACTGTCCACTCATCTGGTGAAAATATTACAGAGGTACAAATAAATGTCCAAAGAGACCTGCATGAAATCGAAAAGTGGTGCAAAGACAATAATATGTTCATTAATTGTGACAAAACTAAATGTATGGTTATAGGAAC
>MJUU01001721.1:39574-51324 GCA_002080025.1 Modiolus philippinarum
AAGCATGCATTGTTGTTGTCATCCCAAAATGCATCATAGATACCAATATGGTTGATGTGTGCCATGTCAGTAAGCAGGAATGGACTTTAACCATTCTACCTAACCAAGTCGCTCATGCGTAAAATGTAGGTCAGAGACAGCATCCGAAGCATGCATTCCAGTCGTCATCCCAAAGTGCATCAGGCACACCAATATAGTTGATGTGGGGCATGTCAGTAAGCAGGAATGGACCTTAACCATTCTTCCTAACCTGATGTGGACGCCGACGCTAGGGGTATCACATAAGCCCCCCTCACTTCGTGAGGTGAGCTAAAAATGAAAGAGACTTATAGCCATACACGTGTTAAAATACCCGAGGTTTAACTGCAAATGACAGAAGAGTTTCTGAAATTTGCAGTTTACTTACCTAGAAATCAGCTTCATAAAAACCAAAGAAAAATTTTCTCACCTCAGGAGATTTCTTCCTATTTGTATTAGTTCAATCAATTAAAGGTATCTAGCGAATTTAAAATAACTGGAATGATTTATGAGAAAAGTATATTTCATAGTTCACTATTTCATGTATTTTATAAAATAAAACAAAACATAACAAA
Source organism: Modiolus philippinarum (assembly GCA_002080025.1). Taxonomy (NCBI): domain Eukaryota; kingdom Metazoa; phylum Mollusca; class Bivalvia; order Mytilida; family Modiolidae; genus Modiolus; species Modiolus philippinarum. The sequence continues at coordinate 40,168 of MJUU01001721.1, forward strand.
TATTTTATATCCATGCATCCGATACATTATTTGATATACAATTACACAATTAAGTGAAGATTATTCACCAATTTTATTAAATTTTTAAAAAATCCCCAAAACACAGTATTTTGGAAAGGGAGCTAATTAATGTTGCAATATGTCCTGCTTGGTGATCTCCCTTCCAAAAAAAGTGACTTTCAAATTTCATTTTAAAAAAAAATGTGATTGTCCTGAAAAAAATGTTGATTTTAATAAAATAGTTATAGAAAAATCATATCACAGTCATTTTTGTAATAAATGTGATAATAATTTTTATTTTATCCAAATTGTTGTAAAAGTTATAGATTAACTTCACTTTTCTCCTTTAATAGTTCAAGTTTGTATAAATTCATCAAAACTATAGTAACTGATCAATTTGATTTAACTGAGAAGAATTTCTTCAGGTAAGAAAATTTTTCATTGGTTTGTGGGGAAAATCTTCTAGGTAAGTAAACTGCAATTGACTAAACTCCTCTGTCAATTGCAGTTACACCTTGGGTACTTTAAGTCGTGTATCGCTATAACTCAGACATGATTTTGTACAGATAAGAAAAAATAGGAAATACTTACTAAAAAATAGGAAAAAGGAGGGTTAGCCCTGTGAAAAAATCATTTTCTTGCTGGTTCTACAAAACTGAGCAACTTTTGAATTTATTTTCTATATCAAAAAATAGGAATTCCTATTTAAATAGGAAAATAATCATGTCTGTTAACTGTATCAAAATTTCTAGACCCTTTTAACATTTTTTAACTTTTATCAGTAATTTGTATGAATTTCCTTTGATCTACAGAGACTGATAATCTCAGTATCATCGAACTGGACATTATCACGAAATTATTAGGTCATTGTGAAGGCGTCTTGTGCGGGTTGCTAAGCTGATGTCATATTTTGCACAGCTATTTGTCATGTTCATACGTGTAATATGTAGAATGAAGAATCCATAAAAATTGCAATTTACAACAGATTAACTATGCTAAAATTGAAATTTCAGTTTTTTTCCACTTAATATGCAGTTTTATTTACCATTTTGTGAATTATCGATAAAAGAAATACAGGACATTTTGTTTTTGATACGGACTTTATCACGGCATAATGCATCAAGCTTGCCTTAACAGGCTCACTTGATACTGGCCGTGATAAAGTCGGTATCAAAAACAAAATGTCCTATATTCCTTACGTATCACAGCTCTTGGACAGACTTTTAGACCTTTACGTTGAAGTATGTTATCTAAAAGTAACATCTACAAAATGAATCTGGGCATATCTGACTATTAAAAAGAGGTCAACCAAAGACTGTTACATTAACTGTTGTCTGTACTGGTCAAAATACCCAACTTTCATTTGAACTTATCATCCGGAAAACAAATTTTTCTGAAAGTCTAAGTCAAAAGACAAAAAATTTTTGGCCTCAAGGTTCGAGGTCACAATAATGCCATTATGACGCTCCCCCATTTGAGATTCAATCAAATCAAATTCTGAAATAAAAAGTGCACATCTACATTATGTCACAAAGACTGTGTTTAAGTTTCATCTATTTAGCGGTACAGGAGAAGTAGTGGATAAGAGATTGGTACCCACTTGAAATGTGATGGCCAAGTACATGTTTCCTACGAGAAACCCAAAATATCAATCAAATCAAATTCTGAAATAGGAGGTGCACATCTACATTATGTCACAAAGACTAAATATAAGTTTCATGAAAATCTATTCAGTGGTTCAGGAGGAGTAGCAGATAAGAAATGGGTACCCACTTGTAATGTAAAAGCTAGGTACATATTTTGCTATGGGGAAATCCCCAAAAATCAATCAAATCAAATTCTGAAATAGGAGGTGCACATTATGTCACAAAGATTGTTTTAAAGTTTCATGAAAATCTATTCTCAGTTCAGGAGGTGTAGCAGATAAGAGCTGGGTACCCATTTGTAATGTAAAGGCCAAGTCCATTTTTTGCTATGGGAAACCCCAATAATCAATCAAATAAAATTCTGAAATAGGAGTGCACATCTATATTTCATCACAAAGACTGTGCTAGATTTTCATGAAAATCTATTTTAGTAGATCAGGAGGAGTAGCAGATAAGAGATGGGTACCAACTTGTAATGTAATGTTTTGCTATGGGAAACCCCCATAATCAATCAAATCAAATTTTGAAATAGGAGGTGCACATCTACATTATGTCACAAAGACTGTGTTAAAGTTAATGAAAATCTATTTTGTGATTCAGGAGGAGTAGCGGATATGAGGTGGGCACCCACTTGTAATGGAAAAAATTTTGGCCTGAAGCTCAAAAATTCAGATTTGACCTCAAGGTCAAAGTTCAAGGTCTAAAGAATGCCATTATGGTACATAACACACCTCCTAATGATGATACACAACATGTAAAACATCTGAAGTCTATGTCAAAAGATAAGTAGTTCTGGTCTGGGCTTAAAAATTAGGTAATTTGACCTCCAAGTCAAAGGTCAAAGTCATGAGAAAGCCATTATGGTATGCAACGCATCGTCTCATTATGATACACCCATAAGCCAAATATCTGGAGTCTAGGTCATAAAATGAAAACATTCTGGCCAGGACAGACCAACTGCTAAAATTTCAGTAATTTGACCTCAAGGTCAAAGGTCAAGGTCACAAGAAAGCTGTTATGATATGCCAAACACCTTCTCATCATAATACACCAACATGCCAAATATGTTGTCTAGGTCAAAAGACAAAAAAAGTTATGGGTTGGAAATAATTGTATGAGAAGAAGCAGAAGAAAAAAAATGAATTAAAGGTGGTTAACTAAGTATACTATTCATCCCAATGAGTTAAAACATTCAGCCTTATTCTCTGATGACAGAACCTATTTATGCCAATTTATTACCTGTGGTGTTTTTGGCGCTATCCTTATATTTGGTGTTGTTGGTTTAAACACTTGTTTTTCAGCACCAGTTTTATTCATTGCTGAATCTGCACATCTTGCTTGAGGTGACATATCTTCTTGTCTGCTTGGTTTTGGAATTTCTAATTCTACTTGAACACCTATATGTTCGGTTTTCTTAGATTTTATGACATCCACAATTTCTTGAAGTTGCTTTATTTTAGATTCCTGCAAATAGTTGAAGATAAACATAATACTATATAGGATTTTTACAAATGATTTTAGCTATATTCACATGTATGTCTCTTTTAATTATTGCCCTGGTATAAACAAGACGTTGCACTTGTTGGCATAATATGGATAATATCCTTGACAACAAGAGGTTTGCATAACCATTTTCAAATAAGCCCTACACTTTCTATACAGCCTTTCTGTTAAAATTTCAATTTGTCTAAACTTTTTTGTTTAAATAGTGGCAATGCAACCAGTATAGAAATTCTAATCCTTACAAGAGGCTCTCAAGAGTCTGTATCCCTCACCTGGAACCTGGCTCTTTAACAGTCATGTCTGGTCCAAATAGGCAAAATAAATTCAGAGGAGAATATTTTCCAATTAGAGGATTGTGTTTTCCGAATAAGGGACCCATGGTTACCTATGTACCAGTTGGCAGCCATTATAGAACACATTTTTTATTTAATATTGCAACACCAAAGGATTATTGTGACCATGTTCGACTCCAATTGGCCTTGTGGTTTTTAAGAAGATCTTACAAAATATTCCCATAGGGTCCAATGTTAGACTATGCTTCCCACTATGTTTAAACTATGGTTCAAATTGGCCCAGTAGTTTGAGAGGAGAAAATCTTTGAATGTATTTCCCATAGGGTCCAATGTTTAACTATGATCCCCACTGGTGGTCATCATGTTTAAGGTAAAATTCTGAAAAACCTTTTTTAGAGGGGACCACCTAAGGATTATTGTGACCAAATTTTTTCCGACTGGCAAAGTAGTTTCAGAGGAGAAGATAGTATTTGACACATCAATATGTATTTGAAAACCTGAATTTTATTGAAGTGGAATTTTCCCGCCTTTTTGGCAGCCATTTTGAAAATGGCAGTCAACAAACAGTTTTCTACTCTGGTTTTGAAATCACAACATCAATATGTATTTGGAAACCAAATTTCATTGCAATCAGACAATGTGGAATTTTCCTGCCTTTTTTGGTGGCCATTTTGAAAATGGAAGTCAATGAACAATTTTCAACACCAGTTTTGAAGTCGCAACATCAATGTCTATTTGGAAACCCAAATTTCATTGAAATTGGACAATGTTTAATTTCCCCACCTTTTTTGGGTGGCCATTTTGAAAATGGCAGTCAATGGACAATTTTCAACACCAGTTTTGAAGTCACCACATCATGGCAAACATTTTATTAATTTACACTTCACCTTTATCTTCTTTAGTTTTCGAAATAAGAGATGGAAAATATGAAAATTTTGAAAATTCGGTGAAAAAGGGCAATAACTCCTACAAGCGTTTCTGGATTTTCTTAAATTTTGAAAATTTTACGGAAAAGGGGCAATAACTCCAACACGGGTCGTCAAATTATCCCCAAAATCGGGCAGTAGGTAGATCTTATCATGGTCATCATTTTTACTTCCTGTCAGATTTTTTATATCTGTGAAGGTTTTTGAGTTATTGGCCAACAACTGCAATTTACCCCCTATGTTCTATTTTTAGCAACAGGGGCCATGTTGTTTGACCTGCAGACTAAAAAAAACATCATTTTGAGAAACCATACCCTGGTGATGATCCATGCCAAGTTTGGTTTTATTTAACCCAGTGGTTTCAGAGGAGAAGATTTTTGAAAAAAGTTTATGACGGATGCCGGATGCAAAGTGATGGCAATAGCTCACCTTGGCTAGCCAGGTGAGCTAAAAATAAGATCCACACTCCCATAACAAATTTTTAAAAGTCCCATTTGGAACATCTATTTTATCTGCTTTTTTTTCAATATTCATGGCAATAGGTGTCAATTTGAAAAATTCAAGATCTGATTGTAATATGAGATAACCTCCTGTATAATTATTTAAAAGTTTCATTAATATCTGTCAAAGGTAATTTAGGTGATTGAGAAATGAGGACAAACTTGTGATGGAAGAAAAAGAAGGAAATGAAGAACAAGATGTGTTTGTGAAACACTATGACCTCAGTAGCAATCATGTCTACAATACAAAATGAATGTTAAAAAACCAGAAATTAGATTATCTCATATCTGTCTTGCATTTTTTACCATTTTTGAAATTTCTGTTTCAGATTTTTTCAACTTCTTTTCCAGTTTTGTTACTTTCTTATCAGCTGAAACCTACAAAATAAATAAAATTTTGAGATCAACATTCTTTAAAATCTTTATTATCCTTTATTACAAAAGAATCAGATTCTGTATGTGTGTGTCCAATTACGTGTGCATCATGATTTTTTTAGCTCTTCTTTTTACATTTTTCCCGTAAAGTACAATATGAAAAGGGGCTACAAGGGGTGAGTGTTCATTTTTGTGATACAATAATTGTAACCATGACTTAACTTCATAAAACACCTGATGTCACAATGTAAGGTACACTCAAATGGCAACAACATTACTCGCACAGTATAGGTTCCAGATATCTATTGTGGTATTTTACGGAAGAAATAGCTACTTACATTTGATCAAAATCAAAGATCGGAATATCTTTCACTCAAGTAGAAATTCCTGGTCTTGTTATCTGGTTTCCCTGCGCTCCACTCGAGAAAAGAGGGAATTTCTTACATTCATGAAAGATACCCCAATCTTTAATTTGCTCTCTTGTAAGAAGTTATTATTCTAACAGTGTCATTTGTGCTACCATTAATCTTACATTCTGCAGTTTCATTCATGCTACCATTCATCTCATATTCTTCAGTGTCATTCATGCTACCATTCATCTCATATTCTTCAGTGTCATTCATGCTACCATTCATATCATATTCTTCAGTGTCATTCATACTACAATTCATCTTACATTCTTCAGTTTCATTCATGCTACCATTCATCTCATATTCTTCAGTGTCATTCATGCTACCATTCATCTTACATTCTTCAGTTTCATTTCATGCAACCATTCATCTCATATTCTTCAGTGTCATTCGTGCTACCATTCATCTTACATTCTTCAGTGTCATTCATGCAACCATTCATCTTACATTCTTCAGTGTCATTTATGCTACCATTCATCTTATATTCTTCAGTTTCATTCATGCAACCATTCATCCCATATTCTTCAGTGTCATTTGTGCTACCATTCATTTCATATTCTTCAGTGTCATTCATGCAACCATTCATCTTACATTCTTCAGTATCATTCATGTTACCATTCATCTCATATTCTTCAGTGTCATTCATGCTACCATTCATCTTACATTCTTCAGTGTCATTCATGCTACCATTCATTTCATATTCTTCAGTGTCATTCATGCTACAATTCATCTTACATTCTTCAGTTTCATTCATGCTACCATTCATCTCATATTCTTCAGTGTCATTCATGCTACCATTCATCTTACATTCTTCAGTGTCATTCATGCAACCATTCATCTTACATTCTTCAGTGTCATTCATGCTACCATTCAGTGTCATTTATGCTACCATTCATCTCATATTCTTCAATGTCATTCATATGACCATTCATCTCATATTTTTATTCTTCAATGTCATTCATGTAACTTAATATATCTTTAGTCCATTTCTGTTTTGATTAATAGGTAAAAAGTTATATTAGCACTATAAAATCTTGAACTTTGCATAGTAAGTATGTAAGATACCTTTTCACTTTCAGTTACACTTAATTTTTTGTTGACATCCTGAAGTTTCTCATTTAAATCTGTTATCACATCATTTGTCTATAACAAAGAAATACATATATATAAATGTTATTTCATTTCAAGAATTTATTTTTTCATAATACATTGAAAAAAAAACTCTTATGAGTGTAATTAGCTGATACTATAGGGTTATAGAATGGGATTTTTCATATTGGTCCTGTATTATGTCCGAGGCCCAATAAGACTGTTCGAGGACATAATACAGAACCAATGTAAAAAATAACATTCTATGACGCCTTTATTAAATAGTTATGCAAAAATATTTACTATCGATTCAATGGCAACAAAAATGGGCGAAGGACTTGTCAATTCTTATGTTTACTTTTCCTTCATTCTCAAGTTTATTTTCATGTAATTCTGCTATTTGGAACAGTCCCCAACATTGTAAATTTGACTTGTGAGTGCGTTTTTCATATATGATGACATGGATAAACATTTGACATGACCGTCAGCCGCGCAAATGACTCAAGTTCAATTCAGCGAGTGGTGGTTACCTGAAAAAGATTTACTTTTCTGATCTTCGTAGCATTTTGTGTTGAAATCTGATTGTTGACATGTTTGAATACTATGATGTTTCATATTAAAAATCACTGAACTATCAAAGTATTTTTCAGAATGTCAACAAACCAGCGTTGTCATTGATGTCCTTGAACTTCTGCAAATTAAATGTAGAAATACGGAATCGGATCCCGGAAATGAAGCTGAATTTCCGTTTTAAAATAAATCGTAATAAAAAATGAACGATTGATTTACATTGTAGCAGTCTAGCAGATTATTCACATGGAATTATGTTCTGTTCATGATATTGCCGCCATTTTGTTGATTTAATGAACCGGAAGTCAGTATTGGGCCTGGCCGTATTGGCCCAGTTAACCCGTATTGGGCCAGTAAATCCATACTGAGCCAGTAAATCCATATTGGGCCTGCTTGGCTGTATTTGTCCAGTAAACCTATCTATATTTGCTCTAAACATTTTGTATTGCATAGCCAATTTTAATCATATTTTACATAACTATTTAATAATATAGGGTTATAGAATGGCGTTTTTCATATTGGTCCTGTATTATGTCCAAGGATGGACGTATTGGGCCGAGGACAGCCGTATTGGGCCTCGGCGTTGCCTTGGCCCAATACGACTGTCGGAGGACATAATACAGGACCAATGTGAAAAATAACATTCTATGACGCCTTTATCAAATAGTTATGTAAAAATAAATATTATCGATTCGATGGCAACAACAGAATGGGCGAAGGACTTGTCAATTTTTATGTTTACTTTTCCTTAATTCTCAAGTTTATTTTCATGTAATTCTGCTATGTGGAACAGTCCCCAACATTGTAAATTTGACTTGTGACTGCATTTTTCATATAAATTATGATAACATGGATAAACATTTGAGATGACCGTCAGCCGCACAAATGACTCGAGTTCAATTCAGCGAATGGTGGTTACCTGAGAAAGATTTACTTTTCTGATCTTCGAAGCATTTCGTGTTGAAATTTGATTGTTGACATGTTTGAATACTATGATGTTTCATATTAAAAATCACAGAACTATCAAAGTATTTTTCAGAATGTCAACAAACCAGCGTTGTCATTGATGTCCTTGAACTTCTGCAAATTAAATGTAGAAATACGGGATCGGATCCCGGAAATGAAACTGAATTTCCGTTTTAAAATAAATCGTAATAAAAAATGTACGATTGATTTACATTGTAGCAGTCTAGCAGATTATTCACACGAAATTATGTTCTGTTCATGATATTGCCGCCATTTTGTTGATTTAGTGAACCGGAAGTCCGTATTGGGCCTGGCCGTATTGGGCCAGTAAACCCGTATTGGGCCAGTAAATCCATATTGAGCCAGTAAATCCATATTGGGCCTGCTTGGCTGTATTTGTCCAGTAAACCTATCTATATTTGCTCTAAACATTTTGTATTGCATAGCCAATTTTAATCATATTTTACATAACTATTTAATAAAACATAATATTTTACTTCATGTGGCATTCTTCAATATTGTGCAATAAGCCCTGTATGACCAATTTTCTAGTCTTTTCATTTTGTCCCTACCCAAATTAGTGCAGGGGCTTAGGGATCTAGAAATGCATAGCAAAAGACAGTGCATCTGTAAGTGGTCCCACAAATTTATATCTCATTATATTTGAATAACACAGAATCTTATCAAAAAAGTCTGAAGATAACTCCTAGTCCAATATTTTGTAGGATTTAAAATGCACCTTAAAATGTCCTTATAAATGCTTAAATCATTTTTTTTAATTTCCCATCATATGTGCTTGATATTTATACAATAGATCAAACTCAATAACTAAAGACAACCTTAAACTTTTGAAAAACTCCATTGCTACTTGTTGAGAGCTAAAAATCTTTATACTGGGGTTATTACTGGTCATTTTGTATCTCTTTTGTTCTTGGTATTATTTGTTGAATACAATCTTACTCTCATTATTGGCATCAATGTTTTCCATGGGGGAAAATGTAAAATTTTATTCCTTGTTGATGGCAATCTTGGATAAAGTGCAAACCTAATACACAAATTTTTAGAGGGGAACACAAGAACTTTTTTCTCCTAGTTTGGAACTACAAGCCCAGTAGTTACAAAAAGAAAATTTCTGAATGTGTTCTCCTTATGATTTAAATATTAAATGTTCCTCTCTGAAGAACAGCAGGTGACAATCAAAGAACAAATGTGGCCAAGATTGGTTTTCTACTGCCTCAATAGTTTCTTAGTAGAATACTCTAAATGTGTTTTCCCAGAGGGTAAAATGTTCCCTACTGTTGGACATCTTGAATAAGTTGGCCAACTTTAGAAAGTATTCAAAAGGGTCCAATGTTAAACTAACTGGTTGCCATCTTTTTTTATGAAATACACCTAAATAATATTTTTTTACAGGGGACCATAATGGAATTATTGAATGTAAGTTTGGCACTGTTGTATCAGAAAGAGAGGAACTCTGAATGTGTTTTGCCATATAGTACAATGTTGAACTATGTTTTAAACTGATGACCATCTTTGATTAAATGGGAAACTGAAAATTTCTTTTCTGGAGATTATAAAATTTATATATCAATTTAAGGCAAAACTGACATGAAGTATTGTGTGCTGACAACAAGACAATAAGTAAACTAGGCTACCTCCATTTTTGATTTGCTTTCAGCTAGTTCTATTTGATGTTTCATTTCTTCCATTTCTTTGTCTTTTTCTCCCACAATTTTCTGGTTTTCTTGTTGATATTTTTCTAATGTTGCCATCATCTCTGCAATTTGATGTTCACACCTTTGCACTGTTTCTTCTTTTTCTTTCATGGCTTTTTCTGATTGCAGTTTCATTTCTTTTTCCTTAAAATACAAATCAATACTCAAATGTTATCATATCACAACATTATTGAAAATATCATAATTTCAGTACAGTGCACCCTCGTTATATCGCCGCCTTTAGGACCAGGGAAAATTTTGGCAATAAGTGAGGGTGGCGATATATCGAAGGAATGAATAACAAAGAAATTATGTACTTTTTTTTGAAAAATGGACCTTGAAATTGGTTGGCATTAATGAGGGCAGTGTAACAAGTTAGCACTGTACTAGCAAAGAAATCAGTAGTGAAATAAATGCTCTGTTACTTTTTATGTGTATACTCAATTTTCACAAGGATTTGATAGATAGAATATCAGTTCATACAAAAGCATCAAAATACAAAGAAACAAGAGGCTCTCAAGAGCCTGTATCGCTCACCTGGGCCATTGCTGACAAGTACAGTCAAAAATAATAATACCAATGTTGAATGCCAATCTTGAATCTGTTCAGACAAGCCAGACACATTTTAAGAAGGGGACAAACTAAGGTCCATTGTGACCAAGTGTGATTCCAATTGGCCAAGTACTTTCAGAAGAGAAGATCTTGGAATATGTTTCCCCATAGGGTCCAATGTTAAACTAAGTTCCCCGCTGGTGGCCATCTTAGATGATGTGCAGACTTGCCGGACTCATTTTTGAAAGGGAACCACCTAACGACTATTCTGGCCAAATTTGGTTCCGATTGGCTCTGCGGCTTCAGAGAAGAATATCTTTGAATACCTTCCCATAGGGTCCAATGATAAAACCAGGCTTCACGCGCTGGTGGCCATCTTGGATATGATGCGGACTTGACAGACACTTTTTTGAAAGGGGACCAACTTAGGACTATTGTGAACATCAATATGTATTTGGAAACCAAATTTCATTGAAATCGGAAAATGTTGAATTTTCCCGCCTTTTTTTGCGGCCATTTTGAAAATGGCGGTCAACAAACAATTTTCAACATCTGTTTTGAAGTCGCAACATCAATATCTACTTGGAAATCAAATTTCATTGAAATCGGAAA
>MJUU01001721.1:75252-87727 GCA_002080025.1 Modiolus philippinarum
AGTTTAACAAATTAGCTGTAACTGGCTTCCTGTTTTGTTTATCAATTACGCTAAAGTGTTGATTTACAGTTAAGAAGTTTGGACAAGAACCATCTCAATTCAGTTTTTATATCATATTATTAATTAAAATTTTAAAGTCTGCTGAAAAAGACATGTTTATTTTGCAATCAATACAGGTGTCTATTTATAAATAACGAATGGAGTACGGTTATGTCAGATGGTTACCTAATTACAAAATATCTACGCATTACTATGAATTGTTAATTACAGGTGAGTTACAGTTCTGAACTTTGGTATTTTGACATCAATACTGAAGGTACTGAAGCCATGAATTTCATAATCTTTATTTTATATATTTAAATTATTTATTTTTCTTGGAACAAGTGGCAATCCACGAATTTACGTACACCACGAAATGTCTTTTTTTCTCTACCCACAAAAATTGGTACCCACGAAATTAAATGAATTCACAGTAGATGAAAAAGGACTGGCCTGGACTTAAAACATTCAGTCACTGGACCTCAAGCTCGAAGGTCAAGATCACATAAAGGTCACTATGGTATGCGACACACTTTTTCATGATTGTACACCCATAATCGAAATATTTTATGTCTAGGTCAAAAGGCGAAAAAGTTCTAGGCCAACAGCTAAAAATTTCAGTATAAATTTGACCTCAACGTCAAAGGTAAAGATCACATAAAGATCACTATGGTACACAGCACACCTTCTCATTATGATACACCAACATGCCCATTATCTTAAGTCTAGGTCTAAAGATGAAAAAGTTCTGGCCCAGACAGACCAACAGCTAAAGATTTCAGTGATTTGACCTCAAGGTTAAGGTCAAGGTCACATGAAAGTTACTTTGGTATGCGACACATCTCATTATGATACACATACATCTCAAATATCTCAAATCTAGGTCAAAACATGAAAAAGTTCTGGTCTGAACAAGCCAACAGCTTAAAATTTCAGTAATTTGATATAAAGGTCAAAGGTCAAGGTTAAAGTCACAAGAAGGTCACTATGGTATGTGAAACACCTTCTTGTGATGATATATCGACATGCCAAATATCTTAGTCTAGGCCAAAAGACAAACTAGAGACTGAGCCTGTATCGCTCACGTGACCAAAAATGATGTTTTTACCAATGGGGTCTAATGTTTAGCTATGTTCTCTATTAGCACCCAAGTTTTTTGTCCAGTCCTATTAAAATGAGTAATTTCTGAAGAGGACTTTCTATGAATTTAGTTTAATTTGCTTAAAAGTTTCAGAGAAGATGATGAAAAGAATTGTTTTCTCATACCAAGCTCCAATGTTAAATTATGTTCTGTACTGGAGGCCATGTTTTTTGTCGGACCTACATGAAATGAAAATTTTTTGTAAAGTACCTTCCATACATCATTCCTGTAAAGTTTGGTTGAATTTGCTTCAGTGGTTTCGAGGAGAAGATGAAAATATGATTTTCCCATAGAGTCCAATGTTAAACAAAGTTCCATGCTGGCAGCCATGTTTTTAATCAGATCCGAACGGAACAAAAAGGAGAAGATGAAAATGTGATAGGGTCAAATTTTAAACTATGTTCTGTGCTGGTGGCCATGTTTTTTATCCACTTGGAACAAAATGAGCAATCTTTATGAAGGACCTTAAGTACATCAATCCTGTAAAGTTTGGTTGAATTTGCTTCAGTGGTTTCGAGGAGAAGATGAAAATGTGATTTTTCCCATAAGGTCAAATGTTAAACTATGTTCTGCACTGGTGGCCCATACCTGTCAACTCACCCGATTTCTGCGGGTCAGACCCGATATTTTCACCTGTCACCCGATGAAATGTAGTAACCCGATCGGGTTGTTAAATAACTCGAGAATCGAAGTCGTCACCCGTGTTCACCCGGATTTTACTTCCGGTAACGTTTTGTGTATTAATGTTCGTATTTACATTTCCGGTTGTGTTTTTTTTTACTCTCTATCGGTTTGGAATACTGTCTCTTATTGTTATAATTAAGCTGTTATGGAGTTTGATGAGCCGTTTTTAAGATAACTACATGCATTGAGTGTACTGGGAATTTCTTCAACTCAATGTAAAAGACCGATTTCTGGACCAGCAATGTTACCGTTGTCAACAACCCCACAAAACGGAAAAGCTTCACAAGTGTTAACGTTCGCGGTGGAAATAAAAGTTTGAGTGGGGCATTGGGTGAAATCAAGCGACCTGGTGATGTAATTCAGACGGTGAACTTTTTCTGACAGTTACAATGATCTACAATGATTTTAGGTCAGATTTTAAAATTGACACATCATGCCCAGTTTTGGTCCAAGTAAAAAAATCTTAATCAGAAAAGGTGAAACAAAGCCAAAGGTATTAAATAGACATGAAATTTAATTATCATGTCTGCTGTTTATAAGTAGGTAGTAAGTGAGGATTAAAGTATGTAAATAAATTGCTTGATAAGTAAATAATTAGGTTGAAAAAAGTTTGTCGCAAATTTATAATAGAATAATTGGGATGAAAAAAGTTTGTGACGCGTTATGACCAGATTTTTTACTATCCAATGCAGGTCATGACCAGATTTTGGGTCTTTGGAGGTTGACAGGTATGGTGGCCCTGTTTTTCATCGGTTTGGAAAATGAGCAATCTTTATGAAGGACCTTAAGTACATCAATCCTGTAAAGTTTGGTTGAATTTGCTTCAGTGGTTTCAGAGGAGAAGATGAAAATGTGATTTTTCCCATAGGGTCCAATGCTAAACCTTAGTTCCGCGCTGCCAGCCATGTTTTTTATCAAATCGGAACGAAATGAGCAATCTTTGTAAAGGACCTTCAATACATCATTCCTGTAAAGTTTGGTTGCATATGCTTCAGTGGTTTCAGAGAAGAAGATGAAAATGTGATTTTCCCATAGGGTCCAATGTTTAACTATGTTCTGTCGGCCATGTTTTCTCTCTGATCGTAACAAAATGAGCAATCTTTTGTTAAGGCCCTTTAGTACATCATTCCTGTAAAGTTTGGTTGAATTTCCTTCTGTGGTTTCAGAGGTCCCATAGGGTCCAATGTTAAACTATGTTACGTGTTGGCGGCCATTTTGTTTTTTGTCTGATCAGAAGAAAATGAGCAATCTCTGTTGAGGACCTTTAGTACATCATTCCTGTAAAGTTTAGTTGAATTTGCTTCAGCCATAGGGTCCAATGTTAAACCTTAGTTCAGCGTTGGCGGCCATGTTTTTTATCGGATCAGAAAGAAATAAGCAATCGTTGTTAAGGACCTTAAGTACATCATTCATGTAAAGTTTGGTTGAATTTGCTTCAGCTGTTTCTGAGCAGAAGATGAAAATGTGATTTTCCCATAGGGTACAATGTTAAACCATGTTCCGTGCTAGCTGCCATGTTTTTTATCGGATCTGAATGATATGAGTGATCATTGTTAAAAACCTTTAGTACATCATTCCTGTAAAGTTTAGTTGAATTTGCTTCTGTGGTTACAGAGCAGAAGATGAAAATGTGTATTTTTCCCATAGGGTCCAATGTTAAACCTAAGTTCTGCGCTGGCGGCTATGTTTTTTGTTGGATTGGAACGAAATGAGCAATCTTTGTAAAGGACCTTCCATACATCATACCTGTAAAGTTTTGTTGAATTTGCTTCAGTAGTTTCAGAGGAGAAGATGAAAATGTGAGAAGTTGAACGGACGGACGGATGCAGGACGATGGACGCCAAGTGATGGCAATAGCTCACACTGACCCTTTGGGTCAGGTGAGCTAAAAAGTAAAAAAATTCAGTAATTTGACCTAAAGATCAAAGGTCAAGACCACATAAAGGTCACCACGGTATGCGACACACTTTCTCCTTATAATACAACTACATGCCAAAATCTCAAGTCTAGGTCAAAAGATGAAAAGATTCTGTTCCATACAGGCAAACAGCAAAAAAAAAATCAGTAATTTGACCTCAAGGTCAAAGGTTAAGGTTACATGAAGGTAACTATGGTATGGGACACACTCTCATGACAACACCAACATGTTAAATATCTCAAGTCTAGGTCAAAAGACAAAAAAATTACAGGCCGGACAGGCCAATAGTTAAAAATTTCAGTAATTTGACCTTGAAGTCAAAATGAAAGTGACAACAAAAGTCCAAATCAAGTAGAGGGAGAGACCAGTAAGGAAAATCCGTAAGACTAACGACAGTATCGAGGACAGTATTAAAGGTCAAGGTCCCATGAAGGTCGCCATGTTGCATGACACACCTCATGATGATACACCTACATGCAAAATATCTAAAGTTTAGGTCAAAAGATAAAACTCAAACACCATTATTATCTAAATAATATCCCAGTTCCACAACACATGATACATGGTTGGCAGAGTCCAAATTTTGGTATAAGTAACCCTACCTCATGACAATACATGGCTAAGTCCATTTATGGCTTAGGAAACCCCAAAATGTGGTCGGATCAAAATCCTAAATATAAGGTGCACTATAACATAATACATTTTTGTATAAATATTCTCTAAAAATTTCATCAAATTCCATTCATTGGTTTAGGCAGATACCATTCCAGTTATAGGCTACAACCATAAAATATAGGCTAGACCATAGAATGGCTGAAATGAATATTACTATTTTCTGTTGAACGTTTACTACAACTCTACTTCCGCCCAAGGCGTCGTCACTGACGTGGCGACGTTATAATACAAAGTGCAAAGTAGCGGCATACTACTGTGCGTAAATAAAGTTCTATACTGACTTCATAACACCAGTACCCCCACTAATGACAATACATGGTCAAGTCCATGTATGGCATTGGGAAGCCCCAAAAACTGGTCAGATCAAAATATAAACAAGTGTGCATCGTATTGCAAGGCAATACAGAAGTCCCCTACCGGTGGAATGATTCTGTGTTATACCAGCAAACCTAGTTAAAGAAAAAAGTTCCAAGGCCCATAGCAAATAATAGCTCAATATCTGGAAAAGTTTTGAAAAAAGTCAGGAAAGCCTGTAATTTACCAAAATTTCTACGACCAAAGTCCATACCTCGTCAAAAATCAATGGACCCAACCCAAACTCAAACTTGATGTGTAACCAATAGTGGCTGACTATTATATTTTAACAAAATTTTCTAAGTCCAAGGCCCATAACTCCGTAAAATATCAATTGACCTGGACCAAACTGAAACTTGATCTGTAACTCATAGTGGTAGACTCACATAGCAAATATTAGCTTAATATTTGTAACGGTTTACAAAAAAGTCCGGAAAACCTATATTTTACCAAAATTTTCTAAGTCCAAGGCCCATAACTCTGTAAAATATCAATGGATTGGACCAAACTCAAACTTGATCTGTTAACTCATAGCAGTTGACTCACATAGCAAATATTAGCTTAATATCTGTAAGGGTTTACAAAAAAAGTCTGGAAAACCTATATTTTACCAAAATTTTCTAAGTCCAAGGCACCATAACTCCGTAAAATATCAATGGACCAGAACCAAACTCGAACTTGATCTGTAACTCATAGCAGTAGACTCACATAGCAAATATTAGCTTAATATCTGTAACGGTTTACAAAAAAAGTCCGGAATACATATATTTTACCAAAATTTTCTAAGTCCAAGGCCCATAACTCCTTAAAATATCAATGAACCGGAACCAAACTCGAACTTGATCTGTAACTCATAGCAGTAGACTCACATAGCAAATATTAACTTAATATCTGTAACGGTTTAGAAAAAAAGTCCGGAAAACCTATATTTTACCAAAATTTTCTAAGTCCAAGACCCATAACTCTGCCCAAAATCAATGAACCGGAACCAAACTCAAACTTGACCTGTAACTCATAGTGGTAGACTTACATACCAAATATTAGATAAATATCTCTTATAGTTTGGGAAAAAAGTCCAGAAAACTGAGTGTGACAGAATGACACACGGACTGACAGACTGACAGAGTGCAAACCTTAAGTCCCCTTCGGCGAAGCCGGTAGGGGACTAATTAGGAGGTGCAATATGGCATTATGTGATGAAGATTCTCTGAAAGTTTCATTAATTCTATTCATAGGTTTAAGAGTAGTTGCAGATATAGAGGTCAGACGAACGGATGAATACAAAGAATACTATACACCCCTTTTTTTCAAAAGCATGTTTTTTTTGTCCATCTGTCCCATGAATGTTTCAATTTTTTTTTTGTTTCTCTTAAGCAAAAAAAAAACTGTCTCAGTGAGAAACAATAAACTTAAAAGTTACATATTATACATATTATATGTAAAAGCATGGGTGATTCAAACTTAAATAACAAAAACTTTGAAAATGTACCTGCTCATCTCTGTTTTCTTTTAAGCTTTCAATTTCTGATAGTCTAATTTCTAAGCTGGCTTTCAGTTCCTCAATTTCAGATCTGTATAAATGAAATGATTTTCAAGTGTTTTGTAATTTTTTTTGCCCAAAACATAAGCCTTGTGTTATTGCTAGTTCATCCTAAACTGGTCAACGACCACCGACTTTAATAGCTCTGGTTGTAAGCCCTTTCCAGAATGTGACAAAACTTTCAGCCTGTGTTGTAGGAAAGGAATAAAAAGTAAATGAATGAGAAGAAAGAAAATGTATTTACTAGTAATGTTTCACTATTTCATTATTGAATGGGCAGCCTTGCTGGTAACCTACAAATCAAAGGTTTGATCCCTGGAAGGGGGTGAAGTAAATTTTGTAAAGATAATCATTATCTATGGTTGGAAGTAAAATGATTTCATATGACAAGATCCCGTTTTTACTATCAATATTCTTACAACAGATGAAGAGACACCAATCTTTTTTCCAACAACCATTAAGGAAATCGCTAATTTTTATCAAACATCATTTTTAGAGAATATTTTTTTCATTTTCCATGTCTAGTCATCAAGATATTAGATTCATTTATCTGGTTCATCATATGAATGAAAATGTGCAGTGTTAAGAACAGGCCACAACTTGGTTGCCTTACCATATAAAGAAATGTGAATATATCTCATTTGATATATTGTGAATATTTTGGTTGTATTTATATTTTTTTATTATTCTGAATACATCATAAATTCAAACAATGGTTTATTTTTGCTATAAACCATGTTTCTTCTTCAACTGGATCTACACATGTGTTAAATATCAATAATACTGAAGGTTCGGTAAATCTAATTTATGCATTTAGCCATTTTGACAACTGATGAAAACACAAATGATGAAAAACAAGAATAGATGATGTTCATATACAGATAAACACTATCTTTCATGAATGTTTGACTCCACTTTCCAATTATATTGCTTTCTTAAATACATCTATTTCAAACAAGATTCTAGCTCCATAGGTAACTAAAACACACCAAAGGACCAAGTCGGTAAAAAATTGAACATACCTCATTTGCTCTTCTGTAAGATTACATTCCTCAAGTCTATTTTCCAACTTTTTTACAATCTTTGAAGATTTCTATAACAAAAACAAATGATGACATACTTCATTTTTGCCGTGTAACAAATACTGATCAATTTTGTATATAATAAAGATGACAGAACTCCTTGTTTGAAATTTGTACAGTTTCCTCTTTAATAACCAAATACAACCACTCTTTACATATTCCAGTGTTTTAACAGCATAACCACATTTTAACAAAAGAGATATGCAAAGCACACATAAGAAGGTAGCATACAGAGCAAGGATATAGATAGACAAGTGTTGACAAGAAATGACTTTGTACATGATAAAGTTTACACTTTTCACACCCCCAACCACCTTGCCATTTTAATCAAATGAAAAATAATCAAGAGAAAGATGCAATTGGAAATGATAGCCTATCCCCTCACATGTTTGTTGTTTTTGCAGTATCATTAGCTCTCTAAAAAGATGTACTATTCAAGACCCTTAGAGGAACGGATTGACAGAAGACAGACTGGATGTATTGGACTATTCCTCAAGGGGGCATATTTTTTTTTTTTTTTTAAATAAAGTAATAAATTCTTGCCTCAAATTCTTTATGTTNTCGAAAATCCGAAAGCTTATTGCGCATCTGCACACTATATGCAACAATTCTACAACAAAATTAAATCCCTAAATCCAAAAATGTAGGAGGAGTTTGAGTCACAAGAAAAGTGTGACGGACGGACGGACGGACGGACGGACAGACGGAGGGTATTACAATATCCCCGAACTTTCTTCGAAAGTGCGGGGATAATAAATTCTTGCCTCAAATTCTTTATGTTTTGAATTTGCTTCTTTATCTTTCTCTGCCAGTTCTTGTTGTATGCACTGCAACTCATCTCCTAGGTTCCTTTTCTGTATAAATAAGTCTTCCACTTTGCTTCTGAAATAATATTATTGCTTATTATTATGCCATTGTATAAATATCTTTTTTTTCTAGTTGTAAACCTGTATTAATATCTTTTTAATTGTAAACAATCACTTCTAAGTACATTTAATATTTTTACTATTTTATTACTATTACTTAGTACAATTATTTACAATTTTGACTATGTTCAAGAACTGACAATAAAAGAAAGGTAACTTTTAAAACTATATTGCTATAATTTAATTCGGATACAACAAATAAATTTCTGTTGTGTACAAATCATGTGATGTACTGTGTATTTATTAATTTTTTATTTAAGTAATCTTGGCAATAATGCCTAATAAAATTGCTTTTTAATGTAGATTTTCAAGTTTGCCATCAGTTTTATTTTAAAAATACAAAAATACTGAAGTTGCAGAGAGTAGAAATAAGAAGCAATAGCATACTTTTCCTGATCAAGTAATTCTGATATTTTGGATAATTCATTATTCAAACACATAACATTCATTTCCTGTTCCTTAATATCTTGCTTGAACTTTTGCAGTTGATCCTGTTAAAAACAAAGCATTTTAAAGTCAGCTTGGCCACAATAATATGTTGGACACAAAAACTAGAGGCTCAGAGACTGAGCCTGTATCGCTCACCTGACAAAATATTTCTCTGCCATGCATGACCAAAAATGATGTTTTTTACCAATGGAAGTCTAATGTTTAGCTACTTTCTCTATTAGCACCTGTGTTTTTTTGTCCTGTTGAAATGAGAAAACTTTGCAAAGGACCTTCTACTCATCATTCCAATACAATTTGCTTCAACAGTTTCAGAGAAGATAATGAAAATGTGATTTTTCCCATAAAGTCCAAGGTAAAGTAAAACGTATATTCTGTGCTGGCCGCCATGTTTTTTGTCAAATAGGAACAAAATGAACAATCTTTGTAAAGGACCTTTAGAACATCAGTCCTATTAAGTTGGATTAAATTTGCTACAGTGGTTTCAGGGGAGAAAATGAAAATTTGATTTTTTCATAATGTCCAATTTTAAACTATGTTTCCTGCTGGTAGCCATGCATTTCATCTGATCAGAACGGAATGAGCAATCTTTGTAAAGGACCTTTAGTACATCATTCCTGTAAAGTTTGGTTGAATTTGCTTTAGAGGTTTTAAAGGAGAAGATGAAAATGTGATTTTCCCATAGGGTCCAATGTTAAACTNAAGTTGGATTAAATTTGCTACAGTGGTTTCAGGGGAGAAAATGAAAATTTGATTTTTTCATAATGTCCAATTTTAAACTATGTTCCCTGCTAGTAGCCATGTTTTTCATCTGATCAGAACGGAATGAGCAATCTTTGTAAAGGACCTTTAGTACATCATTCCTGTAAAGTTTGGTTGAATTTGCTTTAGAGGTTTTAAAGGAGAAGATGAAAAGGTGATTTTCCCATATGGTCCAATGTTAAACTTTGTTCCATGCTGGCAGCCATGTTTTTTATCAGATCAGAACGAAATGAGCAATCTTTGTAAAGGACTTCCATTCATCATTCCTGTAAAGTTTGGTTGAATTGCTTTAGCTGTTTCAGAGGAGAAGATGAAAATGTGATTTTCCCTTAGCGTCCAATATTAAACTATGTTCCGTGCTGGCGGCCATATTTTTTATCGGATCGGAACGAAATGAGCAAACTTTGTAAAAGACCTTTAGTTCATCCTTCCTGTGAAGTTTGATTGAATTTGCTTTAGCCGTTTCACAGGAGAAGATGAAAATGTGATTTTCCCCTAGGGTCCACTGTTAAACTATGTTCCGTGCTGGCCCATGTTTTTTTATCGGATCGGAATAAAATGTGGACAGTGAAATTCAATTTTCTTTTACAGGACATTCAGCCTGGTAAACATGAAGGATTTACGCCTTGGACACAATATAATGACATTTCATGTGTCATTTATGATGAAAAATAAAACTCGACACAGAATCTTTTCCCTGTTTTTTCTGACACTGTGGACATTTCTTGAAACAAAACTACCATTTTTAGTACTTGGCTGCATTATTTTTTTATAATATCTTGGTTAAAAATGAATTATTTGCTAAAATTGAAATATCACCCCTTATAAGGAAAACTCTTAATTCTAGTCTAATTAAATATCTAAACCACATCTTTTTACAGCTATTTGATAGAGGACATATTAGATATAACTAGAAGAAAAAAAATTTCAATTTGGTCTATTTTTGAAGAAATTATTGCAAAAATTGTATGACAGATGCTGATTTTTCCCACTTTCAGACACTTTCAAATTAGATATGAGGCTGAAAACAAGCTAATCAAAGCTTAAAGTAACATAAATTTAAAGTTGAAGCATGGATGAAAGTAAATACAAAAAAAAATTCACAAATATATTCAATACTTTTTTATTTAGAACCTAGTAAATGCTTTAGTAAGGTGTCTACAGATGGGACATAACTGAGAATATATGTCCTTATGCATATTATTTTTACTTGCTCAGACATCTTATTTACCATATTTTGATAGGAGACATATTTAGACAATACCTGAAAAAAAGATTATTCTTTATATGGTTTATTTTTAAAGAAGTGCTGAGATGAATTGCTGTCTTTACTCTATTTTAAGATACTTTAGAACAATATAAAGGACAAAGAACAATCTTATCAAAGCTCATATTAGCTTTAATTTTATGTTTAGACATGAACAAAAGTAAATACAGATTTTTTCAAACAAAAACATTCAAAATTTAATTACATTTATAATTTATAAAACCATGATCAAAATGTCTACGGATGGGACAAGCCTCAGAAATATGGAATAAGTATGAGATAAACACAATGTAAAACCATTGTAAGGTTATCATAGTACAATATAAAGACCATTTTGCTTCTAAACTATACTTTGTATGATATGTTCCGTGACATTAGTATTTTTGAACAACTTAAAATGAATTTCAGCCAAGACCTGTGCACTGATAAAATAAAATTTAACGTAATAAATATTCAACTGCATCAGAAATACAGCTGAAATTGTTAGAAATCCTTTTTTAAACACTCTGTAGTATTTGTTTGTTAAAATGATTTGATATAAAAGTACAAGTGAAGAATTTTTCAAGAATTTGAATGTGTCTACGGATGGGACAAACCATAAAAATTGAAGCCTCCTAGATAATAAGCCAAACACTTCATATTTTACTATATTCTTTCGAATATCTACCATAAATTTTACCCTTGTTTTAAAAACAAAAAATAACAGGCATAATTTTCACAGTATTTTGAACAATTCACAGTCACAATAAACATGATAAAAACTGAGGTTTTGGTTTGTACACAATTATATACAAACTTTTCTGTGCAAATACCTCTAAATGGCTTTAGTTTATGGTACATTTAATTAAAAAAAACAAATATTGCAGTACTAGTTTCAAAAACTATGAGCCAGTGTGTGTTTTTAAGTGTGTCTACGGATAGGACATGTGTCTACGGATGGGACTTTGCCACATTTTGTGTTATAAAATTTTCTTGTTGGAGAATTTTTGTAAAACTATCTGTTATTTATATAGTACAACTTACTTGCAAAAAACTGAATGGTTTATTTAATCAGCCTAAAAGCATAAATCAGCATAGCATGTGTGTCTACATGTGTCTACGGATGGGACAAAAAAAAACCTTCAGTTTTTAAAAGAGCACCAATTCAGCAAACATCTGATTAAAATAAATCTTTTAGTGTTTAGTAAAGGAAGCCTTGAAATGTTCATAAAACATATAGTTGTATTAAATGTTGGAATTTAAAATACAGATTTTAACCCGTGTAGCAACATTTAAAAAGGCCCTAAAAAGCGTAACGAATGGTATGTTCAGCTCTATGGCATAGCTCTGGCAAGTTTGATCAGATTTTCACAAAGTAACGTGTAATAGATACTGAATAAATTTCACACAACAGAAGAAGTATTTATAAACAATAAACTCATAATGTTGAGCGCTATATTATTTTGAAAAGGGGTGTTTTTAAAATGACACATCGTAAAGATCATTTTTGGGCGATTTTTGGTCGAAAAAATGTAAAAATTGAAAAATTGGGAAGTAAGACCAACACCAATTTTTTTTCTTTCAATAACAATATGTATGCTTCCTTCTAGTAAAAAAAGGGAGAATATTATGCTAATGTGATAAAGATATAAGCTTGTAAC
>MJUU01001721.1:96609-107049 GCA_002080025.1 Modiolus philippinarum
TTTTTTTTCCATTAATGCCATGTATCATTTGCTTGGGGGCTTTCACTCATTCTCAAGTTCATTCATTCAATTTTGGCGGAATAATTTCTATTAAAAAATTATCTTCCCCCAAATCAATAATACATCTCATCAAAATTATGGTTTACACCATTAAAGGGTCATTTTGCCTGCTGCGGTTCTACCACAGGTAATTTAACCCTATATCTTACACTGCTGGGCTCTACCACAGTGGACACCATTATTTTTTAAAAAGTAACCTGATGGGTAGATCATTTTTATCACAGGTGATTTTTCATATGCTCCATCACAGGGTCACTTTACCTGCTGCGGTTCTACCACAGGTAATTTAATCCTATATATTCCTCTGCTGGGCTCTACCACAGTGGACTCCTATGTATATTCCTTCTGCTAGGATCTACTACAGGTTATATAATCAAACCCTCCAGGGGTTTTTTATTACATAAAGATATTTTTTATAGTTTTTAATAATAATTGAATTATTAGTTAAGGTTATGTAATTTTAGGTAGTGAGTAGTCCCCAAGAAAGCCAAATGATACAAAAGGGTTAATAAATTTGTTTTTTGAGTGTACAAAAACTTACATGTATACAAAAGATTATTATATGATTTATATTGTAGATTGTAGATATTTGTTATTGTGTTTTGTTTATGACTACTTAGGTTATTAAAATATGTAATTTTACTTATGTTTTATTTCAAATGTCAATGACATAAAGGTCCAATTGACCCAGGGGTAAAGTCAGAGGTTATCCGCAGTACGTTGGACTTCAAACTTATATCTTATCTTGGAATTTTCAGCTTTTTCCATTTCAGAAAAAAAAAAAGTAATGGTGCATTAAATGATAACCCGCCACGTTTCACAAAAGCTCTAAGTTTCAAGGGGCATAACTCCAGAATTATGTGTACTGCTGAACCCAAAATTGGCCTGTGTTTGGTGGTAAATAATTTACATACTAAGTTGGAAGACAGTATGTTATTTCATTCACAAGTTATGAGTACGAAACCCTAAAATTTGCAAAATTTCAAGGTTTCAAGGGACGTAACTCCAGAACCCCTTCGACCTCTGGACCAAAAATCAACCTTGACCTAAGTTTTGAGGTAAACAACTTACATACCAAGTTTGAAGACCTTGTGTTATTTCATTCACAAGTTATCAGTCGGAAACCCAAAAATTTGCAAAATTTCAAAGGTTCAAGTGGCACAACTCCAGAACACCTAGGACCTCTGAACCCAAAATCGAACTTGACCTGAGTTTTGTAGTAAACATTTACATACCAAGTTTGAAGACTTTGTGTTATTTCGTTCACAAGTTATCAGTCGGGAACCTTCGGGGCACAGACAGACAGACAGACAGACAGACAGACAGACGGATGGACACAAGACTGAGGGTATCACATAATACCTCGCCACTTCATGTGGCTGGGTATAAAAATATATATAAACGAAAATAACAAAATAACAATATACCAAAAAAATAGTAATGGTGCATTACATGATACCCTGCCACGTTTCACAAAATTTCAAAATTATAAGAGGCATAACTCTAGATCCCTAAGTACTTCTGAACCCAAAATTATACTTGGCCTGTGTTTAATGGCAAACAACTTACATACCAAATTAGAAGACAGTATGTCATTTCATTCACAAGTTATCAGTCGGAAACCCTATAATTTGCAAAATTTCAAAGTTTCAAGGGGTATAACTCCAGATCCCCTTAGACCTCTGAACCAAAATTCGAACTTGGTCTGAGTTTTGTGGTACACAAGTTACATACCAAGTTTGAAGGACATATATAATTTCATTCACAAGTTATGAGTTGGAAACCCAAAAATTCGCAAAATTTCAAAGTTTCAAGGGGTATAACTCCAGAACCCCTTGAACCTCTGAACCCAAATTCGAGCTTGGCCTGTGTTTTGTTATTAACAAGTTACATACCAAGTTTGAAGACAATATATTATTCCATTCACAATTTATCAGTCGGAAACCCTAAAATTCGCAAAATTTCGAAGTTTAAAGGGGCATAACTCCAGAACCCCTTAGACCTCTGAACCCGAATTCGAACTTGGCCTGAGTTTTGTGGTAAACAAGTCACATACCAAGTTTGAAGACCTTATGTTATTTTGTTCACAAGTTATCAGTCGGAAACCTTCGGGGGATGGACGGACGGATGGACAGACGGACACACGACTGAGGGTATCACTTATTACCTCGCCACTTCATGTGGCGGGGTATAAAAAGCAATGGTGCATAACATGATACCCTGCCACCTTTCACCAAATAATTTCATGGATAGTAGGTTTCTTATGTATGGAGCTTGTCTTCTTTCTAATATAGATTTACATAATCATAATTTTATCATCAAATTTCTTTAAAAAATTGTTCAACTTAAGCAGCTTTGATATTGATTGAAGCAACCCAAAAAGTAAATGGTATGCTGTCTTGTGTGATAACGTATGGTAAGTATGTGAGAAAATTTTTATCTGATGCTATGTACACAAGAAATTATACTGAAAACAAAAGGGTGGTTTAAAATATACAGATCACGGTGAATTTTCATACACCCAAATGCCAGCTGTGGGGCATGAAAAATTGATATAAATAAAAATACCTTTTCAGATATTAGTTGTTCTTTTTGTTCAGCAAAATTCAGAGTAAACTGTTCTATTGTAGAATTCATCTCACAAATTTTCATAATGCTTTCATCTCTTTCTGACTCAATTTTTTCCTGTAAAAAGGTAACCAGATCTGAACTGGTATTACAATCAAAGAGTCATGAGAAGCAATCCCCCCCCCTCCCATTCCATTAAGCAGCAATGAAACCTAAAAATCAGTTTTTTTATAGGCATAAAAGCATGTGTGTGTGCTTACAATTTTTAGATTTAAGAAGATAAACCTAAGTAAACATAAAAAAAAATTTTTGGGTCAAGCTTTATTAGTTTAGAAATTTTATTAAATCTTTGCATTTCTGTCTTTTATGTAGAGTATCCAAAAATTACTTTGCATCAGCATTGTTTTTGCATAGTGAAGAAAAAAATATCTATGAATTGGTGCATTAAATTGCCTCCTATTTGAAATGTACTTGATATCAAATTATCTTACATGTAAAAATAAACACAATCACAGATTTTAAACTGGAACTACATGTATATAAAGTTAAACATCTTTGCCTTAAATAAAAGCTAACATTGCAGCCACTGGCAACAATTTATTTAGTTGCCTGGTACCATTTCCAGTTAAATAAACAAAACTTTTTACTTTTCTTTTGCATGTTTAGATTGAGGTGATTTATTATTTAAAGTATCTAATTTTGTTAAAGATAAGAGGTTGTGAATAGAATTCGAATATACTACTGGAGCATTTATAGTTTGTTTTCTGTTTGACAACAGGTAATTCATATTTTAAAAAAGGCGCAAATGGGTGTTTTAATAAGTAAAATACAGGTATGGAAAAAAAATAAAGCGCAATATCTGAATTTTGAAAGTGCAAATGTTCACTCGCATCACAGGTAAAAAGGTGCAAATGTCCTATGCCCTATAGTACCACTATATCTAAACTTAAATGACAGGGCTATATACATACAGCGATGGAAACGTTCAACATTCCCAAAATAGCGCACATCGTGTGAGTTCATCGTGTAGATCGTTTGCGTTCATCGTGTAAATCGTGTGCGCTCATCGTGTATCGTGTAACGTTCATTGCGTGTATCCTGTAGCGTGCGTTTACTCGTTTCATTTAAATTCCGCATTTTATAGATAGGTTTACCAGTTTTTTGCAAAACACCGTTGTTTATTTATTTTTTTTTTTCAACTCGAAATATACCTTTTTTACAACCGCCGATTTTACAAGAAGAAAATAAAAATATTATCAGATTAAGTATCAAGTCTGGCGATTTTTTGTCACAAAAACATTTATTGTTTAGGAACGCAAACCTTTATTTAATCAACTTCATTCAATGCTATATCAACCTGTTCAATATAGTAGAACAATAAAAGTCTAATCAGATCANCTTTCTCATGACCAGAGAAACAAGTGGAGATAATTGATTAAAAATATTACCGCCAGGTGGCGCTTTACAGACAAACAATTTGTTTATTTTACCTGTCTCTGGAAAACCCCTTATTTACTTACAAATTCAATAAATATAGAAGTAAAGATAATTTTCCACAAAACTTAATATATTTCTGAAGGTGTTCGGCAAAAAATGATTCCCAAATATCATAAAACTACTATGAACTTTTGCATCAAACTTGACCTCTCAAAACGTAAACAAATTTTGGCGACGCGGAGGGTTAAAATTCTTTGTCGAAAAAGCTGACACAAATGCGTTACCTGAAAATGGGCGTAACAAACTTTGATATATGCTTTATTAATAGGAAAAAAATCCCAACCGTTTCTTGTTTTGGTTACAGAGTTCTCTTTGTTTGAAAACGTGCATTGATAATTAGATTTCTCCTCCCACTTTCATAGATTTATAATATGCTTATATCCAAATGTACGTAAAGTTTACATGAAACACATATTTCTAGAGTCTTAAAAAGTTGACCTTATCAACTTAGAAATATGAAATATATTTTTTTTTTCGGGTTTGGGATTTTTAAAACCACGTGTTGAGGCGTGGTCTTGTCGCCGTTCATCACCTATTTAGCATGCAATAATAAGTATTCACTTCTTTTGATATGTTTGTAAATATTTTACACGTTACCAATTGTCCAAAATCTTATTTTCTTTCGTATAATTTAACCTTTATCGTATCCTGTTAAATAAAAGAAATGGCAACAATAATTATGAGCATCCCTTTTTCACCACTTGTGCATCAAACAGCTTGTACAATCGAGTGACCATTAATACAAGTTATGGAAAATGTTAATCTGGGACAGGAAAAACGATATTATATTTTAACTTTGAAATATTTCATGAATTAATTATTTAAAAGCCCATAATCGCACTTATGAAAACCAGGTCAAATTGAGGTCATGACTCGTCCTGATCTATTTTGAGATTGCCGTTAATAAAATGAAATGAAGATCCAATATTATTCCATGAAATTGAAAAGACATTTATTACTGTTATTAAATGAGAAACAAACATTTTCTTTGCTGTTTTATTATTATTTAAGCTTTAGTCAACATTACTTCCTGGTGCAGTTGCAATAAAAATAATCACGTAATGCTAAAACATCACGAGGGGATTCCCTTATTTGTCGGTTCGGAACGAAAAAGCTGACACAATTTCGTTATCCGTGATATATACCATTATTTCACGAATTGAAAGATGGAGAATATTGAAATACAGCTTATACTAAAGGGATTTTTCGTTTCTAATTGTAAAATCGAAGATATCAGCCTTTTTCTCTCGTCGGCAAACTAGGTCAGATGAAAACACGCTGAACTTTTTGTTAAATAGCAAAGAAACTAGATTTATTTAAGGCATTTTAGTGACATCAACAGAAACAGTAATAATGTGGGAGTGAAAGCGTTATACAACTTTAATTCTAAACATCGAAGATTTGTATTGTGTCAGGATTTTTGACACGCATTTTTCAATAAAAGTCACGTGACTCGGGTCATGAGAAACGCAGCCATTATAGACTTTGCCGTCCGGCTGAAAGTATCTAATTAAAGATAAGAGGTTGTGCATAGAATTCGAATATACTATTGGAGCATTTATAGTTCGTTTTCTGTTTGACAACAGGTAATTCATATTTTGAAGAAGGCGCAAATGGGTGTTTAGTAAAATACAGATATGGAGAAAAAAAATAAAGCACAATATCTGAATTTTGAAAGTGCAAATGTTCACTCGCATCACATGTAAAAAGGTGCAAATGTCCTATGCCCTATAGTACCACTATATCTAAACTTAAATGACAGGGCTATATCTATATAGACTAATTTTTGGAAAACAAACCAAAAAGTTTTATGTGACAAAATTATTTACAAATAACACACCAAAATGTTTTGTAGATATTCAAAAAAAAAAAAAACTATTATGATTTAATCTAAAAGAAAACCCAAAGTAAAATAATTTGAATTCTATGTTGAAATCAAATTAACTTCAGAAAAAAATCTAATCATACCATCAATCTGTAAAACACATTTAATTTTAAAACCACACACCTTCTGTTGCAAGAGAGAGTTAAGTTGACACTCTAATTCACTTTTCTCCATAATTGCAATATCTGCAAAAGATAGAGAATTAACATCTAGACCTCAATGTAGTTTTTCATCCAGAATGGATAAAATGAAAAAGAATTGATTTTTGTCCTATTAATTTCTGGTATTAAAGTCTAGTTTGTATATTAAAAGTACAGAAATATGTTGATAGATATCTACTAAAATACAATATCAAAGGAAATTCAAGAAATAATTTCCTCAAAATAGCCCAAACTATGGCAGATTTCTTGTATCATTAATGTACAATTATAAACATACAGGTGTATTACTACACTTGGCTTCTAATAATAAATATACCTTTGGCACTTTTTAAATCTTCAGTCGAATTCAAAGCCTTTTCCAATTGATTTTGGAGAGAAGTTACTCTACAATAAAACAAAAACTCTATAGAGGATAATGATTTAAATATTTCTATACATAATGCATATGCTGAAGAGCTGTCATGCACTAAATGTTTGAATGTTAAAACTTCTGTATGGAGAAATGCGAGGGCAAGTAGGAAGGAGATTTGATCTAGAATCCAGAGAAAAAAAAATTATCAATCCCGAATTCCAAAAAAAATAAATGTTAAAGATTGATTCCAAAACTCCTGGTGTATAAAATGACTGATCCAAGCATCCTGTAAAAGGTTCTTTCACCCCTCTAATGTAGATCAAAAGGGCTCAGGATCCTCAAAACAATTCCAGACACATAAACAAACAAAATATCATTCCACTATGAATTGAAGGATCTGAGATCTCGAAACAGTATAATGAAACAGTCTTTCAATATGCAACTGACATTTTTACATATGACTGGAACTACAGTCATTTATCTAACCAATCAGACTGTTGATGTCTACTGAAATTGATGATGATTCTTTCAAGTCATGCTATCCCTAGTTCCTATCGTTGTATAGGTTTTTGTCTTTTTATTGTTTTTCTTGTGCAGTTCCCTGGTAGATTGTGGCATGTGTTTCTCGTTTTCTTCTCCATATTATGCATAATTGACTTGTTGCTGGCTACGATTTCACTTCACACATGTTGGGTAATGCAGGCATAGCACCTCTTGCATTTGTGAAAATATCTCAGACAGTTTGTATTTTCAGACCTGTTTTGATACAGGTCATGGAATTTTATCAATTTTTGGCACATTGTAAAATATTTTATCAAAATGTGTCGGAAATTTATAAAACACAAGAAATTTGTAGTCTGTGGTCTAAAATTGCAAACTATCAGAGATATAACAATTGAAAAGTATGTCCCCACTCTGCATTGTGGCAGGAGATAACAGAAATGGGTGTACTGAGAATATATTCTAATTAAAGTGCGACTTGTTTCTTCTTTGATTATCCAAATAATGAAAATGGTGTTTCAGTCCCACACATCAAGGAAGTGTTCCAATTGACTTCAGTTAATCAAAACTTCAATATTTTTTTTACAGTTTAAGCCTGTTCTGTCTTTTTATACCTTAAATTAAAATTTGTTTAAAGCAATGTGAAACCACTGCTGTTGCCAAATGACAGCCAGTTATACCCCCACTAATTCAATCCTGAATCAATATGGCAAGTGCAAATTTAAACTTGTGTGGACAAAATACAGTTGTGGACACAGTACATTAATGCGGACAAAATACAAGTATGGACACAATGACATACCTCCACCTTTTTCAAGAGAAAATATTCAAATCAAAATGCAGTCTGCACTGAAAGGTGGTTGGCTTTGTCAGCAAAATGAATATATCATGTCTAGCTGACAAATTCAGGGAAAACTTTGCATCAATAGTTCGGAACAATTAGAAACGACAATTTTTTTTTTTACAGCTAATGTAATATTTGATGTAAAACAATGAGAAGGTATCACATTGTGGATTATGGAACTGACCAAAGTTTAATGCTAATCAATGGCAGTCCAGATCTCAAGTTTGATTAAAGGGGTTGACCATTTGATTTTCAGTGGTGCTTGGGCGAATATGCCTGGGAAAATTATTTATTTTCATGAAAATCTAGCACAAATTATCTATTTTCCCCAAATGTCACATCTAATTATTTATTTGCATTTGCAAATAAAAAATTCTCCAAAAGTAAATTATTTATTTTCATGACAAGTAGGATAATATTTATTATATAGATAGCGGTGATTTATCGAGTTTTCTCAGTTAAATAAATGTCATATTGTCACCGGTGAAATAAAGGATTTCTAGTCACTGGATGACGTCTTAATGAAGCGACGTCACAATGTCTCTTCAATGTTGTCGTCAAGTAAACAACTGGCGTATTGACATGAAAAAAATAATCGGCATCTAAAATCTCATTTTTTGAGTAGAAAATCTATATAATAAAAAGCATAACTAATCGGCCATCATGAATATCAATAACAAATGTCACTCGTGTCGATCAACACAGTGGATTTAACTCGTTGCAGAACAAGTTCTGCAACTTGTTAAATCCTTCTGCGTTGTTCGGCACTCGTGAATTTTTATTGAAATTCACGACGGTCAATTAGTTATACTATAATCATTTCACTAGCACTAAAATCAAATTACTTATTTACAAAATCGCTCAGCCTCTGCTCCCCGAAAATCAAATGGTCGTCCCCTTAATATTGTGACAAACAGGACAGTGCTTTATCTCCATCCAAACTCCTTTCTTTGATCAAGAATTTGAGATACTATGCACAATTGTATTTCTTTATTCCCCAACTTCAAGAAAATAATTCTAAGTAACCATAATTAATGAAAGCGCTAACAGAAAGTAGGATGCTTTCAAAGATGCACATGTGATTCCATGTTGGCATCAGCAGTTGCACCAACCACTTCAAAATTTATGTGTTCTCAAATTATATCCAAAACTCAGTCTGATATACAGGTACTTTCTATGCTATTATTCTTATAAATAACCATCATTCAGCTCTTAAGGGCGGCATTTTTAGTGACGTTACATTCTCCTTGAATGATCGAGAAAGTGAAAGTAAACCTCCATATTTTGTTATTAGAACTTTGGGAACTCATACTTATTAACCCTACATGCATAGTTGCCAACCTCTGACAATGGAAAATCATGTCATGACATGACATGAGATACCAATAAGCGTGTGAAAATGCGCGACATACTTTCGGGTTATTGAACAAAATTTATATGAAATTAATTTGCCAATAAAAACGCCCACTGTACTCAACATTTGCCTGTTTTGCTGATTTTAGAACTACCTGACTAGGTACATATTCAAAACAATTACAAGTTGGGTTGAATTTACAAGTCAATAAGGCAAAAGTTAGCTAAATTTACAAGTCAATATATATTAAAGTTAGCAGAGTTCGATTATTTAAAACATCATTCAACAATTTCTTTTGTAGCTGGCAAGGAGGAAATGGGCTTAGACCCGTTTTGACAGATAAATGGTTTCAAATGAGCCCTAGCTTTTGTATATCTGACTATATCACTTTCTGTAAATGATCCAATATAAATGTGTAAACTGCATAGGCCCCGTTCTCAACAATCACTTTTCATTGACTTCAAATTAATTCATCAAACTCGGAGTCCCAAATTTTGTTTTGGTATCACTGATCCGGTACAAAAATATCGTTTTCTATTTGCACTCGTGTCTTTAATCGTCGTACCAAACCAAGAAATTTATTGAAACAATTTAAACTCAGTTGTTTGGCGGAATCGAAGTTTGCAATTTACCGTACGGTCATGAAAAGTCCGGAGAATCACGGGGATCGATAGCGCTAATAACCAAAAACATTAACAACGATCGTGGAAAAGTCCAGAGAATCACGAAAAATGCGATGTCGCTACTAACCAAAAACGTAAACAACGAAAAAGCGAGTAATGGTGTGTGAAGTTCTGAAAAGCGTGTACACGCCGTGTGACAAAATCTACGTGTGTAAACCATTGAAAAAGCGTGTGTAACACGCGAAAATCATGTGAGTTGGCAACTATGCCTACATGACTGCTTAAAGTTCTATTTTCCCGCTCCTCAAAGAAGTTCCAACATTATTAAAACAAAACAATGCGCATGTGTTTTTATTTGTAATCAAAATGTGTGTTCATCACTTGGAAAGACAATAAATAGACTTATACAGCAATATCCAAAATAGATATACATTCAAATATAAATCATAACATAAAGCAACTGTCATGCAGTTTTTAAGGCATGATGATATAAAAAAGATTTGGCTGCAATAGAAATTAGTACACTCAGCCAATTAACACAAAATATCTGAAGACCACCTTAAAAAAGAATTATCTCCCTTTCAAAATTTGGGAT